>JACEIK010005485.1:23468-39621 GCA_018107945.1 Datura stramonium | reverse complement strand
TTATGTTACCCCGGTGTGGTACATTGGCTAGAGATATTTTTATTTTACCCCGATGTGGTACATCGGCTGGAGATATTTTTATTTTACCCCGGTGTGGTACATCGGCTGGAGATATTTTTATTTTAACCCCGGTGTGGTACATCAGCTGGAGATATTTTTAGTTTACCATGGTGTGGTTAGTCCACTGGAGATATTTTTATTTTACCCCAGTGTGATACATCAGCTGAAGATACTTTTATTTTTCCTTGGTATGGTACACCGGCTGGACGAATTTTATATATGGATTTATGGTTGGTTGTTTGTTGGCATTACAGTTATAGTTTTTCTTGTGCATTACTTGGTTGCATTTGCACTTCAGTATTGACTTATTGCCAAGTTTCAGTTTCTAGGATTTTAGGTTGTTGTTATTCCTTATTTCTGTTTTAACTATCATTGCTATGTTACACGTTTACAGTTTTCTTCCTTACATACTAGTACATTTCATTCATACTGACGTCCCTTCGCCCGGGGACCTGCATTCGTGCCGCAGGTGCAGGTAGAGGTCGGGATTTCTAGTTCCAGTAGCAGTTCATGAGATTAGCAGATGTGTTGGTATGCTCCTTTCTTTCTGGAGATAAGACTGGTTTTGTTTCAGTTAGAGTTTTGAGATGTAATTATGGGTAGGTCGGAGCCCTGTCCCGACCATCAGTCAGTTTACTCTCTGGAGGCTTTGTGGACTTAGTGTGTACAATGGTATTCAGTTTATGGCCTTGTCGGCTTTTTGTTGTTTAGTTTGGCATACTCATAGACTTGTTTGCATTTCAGTTGTTTACCCAGTATTGTTGAGATATTATGGGTCCAGTTTGTGCTCCAGTTGATTGTAACAGGTGGCCTGGACGGCCTAAGCATTACAGTTACAGATGTCATATAGCCCGCTTCCCAGTTAGTCTGGTATGGGGAGCCAGTAGCGCCCTCCCACTGTTATGGGGTGTGACATGCAAATCGAAGCCTGGAGGGAACTTTGAATTGAATAAGAACATGGTACAAGTGTTACCTTCTAGTGGCCAGTTCACTGGAATGAATCATAGGGACCCACAACAACACTTACAGAACTTCCTTGAAATCAGTGACACTTTCGTCCCCACCGAAGTGTCAACTGATTATGTACGACTCAGACTCTTCCCATTTTCATTGTTGGGAGAGGCAAAGAGGTGTTGAAGGCTGAGCCACCTAATTCCATTACTTTTTGGGATGACTTAGCAAAGAAGTTCCTCATCAGATTCTTTCTTTCAGGAAAGATTGCCAAGCTCAGGAGTGAAATATTAAGCTTCAAGCAGAGGCCGAAGGAGAACATGTATTTGGCTTGGGAAAGATTCAATTCAACGTTGAGAAACTGCCCCATCACCAGCAGTCCAATGAGGTTCTAGCCTATACCTTTGTGGAGAGTCTATACCTACATACAAGAATCTTACTAGACTTTGCATCGTGTGGGCAAGCATTGGAGAAGACATATGATGAGTTGTACACTCTGTTGAATAGGATTGCTCAGGGAAATCCAGAGTGGCACAACAAATCATCAAGAAGGGCAGGTATGAGAGCAGCAGGGCTGATAGAGGTGGATGGTGTAAATGCCTTAGCAGCACACTAGCTTCATTTCAGCATCAGATGATGACTCAGTTCAATAAACTGAGTATGAACCAATCGCAAGGACAGGTGAATGCAGTTCAACAGGCTCCAGTTGGTGTGAAATCTATGGTAACAATGGGCACAATGCAGAATCTTGCGGGGCCAATCCTAAATCGGTGAATTTTGTAGGGAATGTTCAAAGAAACAATCAGAATTATGAGAACACCTACAATAAGAATTGGCAAAGTCACCCAAATTTTTCTTGGGGTGGCAATCAGAGTCAAAGCTACCAGCAACCCCAACAATAGCAGTATCAACAACAAAATAGGCAAAATGGTGGCCAGTCGAGCAGTAGCAACATTGAGGAGATGTTGCAAAGGATTATGGCTATGCAGACCCAATTGGCAGAGAATCAGGCGAGGATGGCATCTGATTTGAAAAATCAACAGTTGTCCACTCGCAATCTAGAGAATAAGATGGGTCAATTAGCAGCTGCTCAGCACACCATACCTCAGGGAGGGTTACCCAGTGACACAGATACAAAACCCCGATAGGTCAATGCCATCAGTCTAAGGAGTGGCAAGAAATTGGCTGATGCACCACCAAAGGAAAAGAGGAATGAGGTGCAGCTGGAGCTGGTCAGAAAGGGACCATCTACTGACAAGGGAGATAATTAGAGTGCTGTGAAACACAATGCACAATCATCATTCCAGCACGCACAGAGACCACCACCATCTTTCCCGCAAAGACTTAAGAAGAGCAAGGAGGAGGAATGCTTTAAAAAGTTCTTTGATATTTTCAAAGAACTTCACATAAATTTGCCCTTACTTAATGTTTTGCAGTGAATGCCAAAGTACGCTAAGTACTTAAAAGATATGGTGGCCAACAAAGTTAGATTGGTGGATGTCCAGACCGCGGCACTGACTGAGGAGTGCAGCTATAGGGTAATGAGAAAGATGCCGAAAAAGCTCAAAGACCCTGGGAGTTTTACCCTCCCCATACAAATTGGTAAAGCTGAAGTGATAAGAGCTCTCTGTGACTTAGGGGCATAAGTAAATCTAATTCCCCTATCTTTGTTTTAAACCTTGGGGTTTGGTCAGCTGAGACCAACATGAGTGATGCTGCAGGTGGCAGATAAGTTTCAAGTGGCACTAGATGGAATAATTGAGGACCTTCTCATCAAAGGGGGTAAGTTCATTATACCCGCTGATTTCATCATACTTGATTTTAAAGTTGATGATAAGGTACCTCTGATCTTGGGACGACCATCCTTGGCCACCAGAGGAGCTATTATAAATGTAAGAGCAGGGACCCTGAAAATGAGGGTCGATGATGAAGAAGAGCTTTTCTGAGTTTACAAGAGATCAACCCACCCACACACTACAGAGACCTTTGTAAGGTTAGTGTGTCGTCAGAGGCTAAGTGTGGGGTGGTGGATTCCATAGGTCTATGGCCACAGGAGATGATCACATTTCAGCTTGAATCTGATGGAGGGCTTAAGTTAAAAAAGAAGTTGGAAGAAGAGAGGGACATAGTGGAGGCTGTTCCCTCAAAAAAATAAAAAGAGAAGAAGATGGTTCTCTAAAGGGAACACTGGTTTGAGGATGTCCTGAGAAGGATAGTCCACCTAGTGTCGTGATGTAAAATTAGGCGCTGCTTGGGAGGCAACCCAAGTGTGCCATAGGTACAATTGTATTTTCATTTTATTTTGATTTTGTTTATTTTCACCTTGTTGTTGTTTTTGTGGTGAATTAAGCACAGATTGATGGGAAGTCTGACTACCCTTAGAAGAGGAAGCTAAAGAGCGTGAAAGAAGATAAGTGTGGGGTTGATTACCCACTTGTGCAAGAACAAAAGAAAACATGTTGTAGCTAGGCCTAGAGGCCTCAGGGAGTATTTCTCACCCTTTTTGTATTCTAATTTTATTCTTTGTGGACATAACATATTTTAAGTTGAGCATGGTTCACCCACCCGTTGTTTTTTCTGTTTGGTTCTTTTTCGACGGGAGGCACTTTGAACTGAGAAATAAAATTATTCCATGTCTGTACATAATTTTTTTAGTCATAGTTAGGGACTTTTTCCGATGATGAATGGATGACGGCCGTCTTGAGGGAAAATTAGTCAATAGGTTTTAACTTTTAGCTGATTGATGGTTTGATGTTCTTGTTATGTTCTATATATGATTGTAAGATGCAAGTGTTGTTAATTTTGAAGCATGCTTAACAGTTGTATGACTATGTTTGGACACCTAGGCTCTTGAATGTTACTCGATTTGCTTAAAGCTGAATTCTGCATTCTTGGGATTAGCTAAGTTAAGAAGTCTACTGAATTTGTCTTGAATTGAGCATGTGCTGTGAGTGTAAGGTTTGTGAATATTCCATGCTATTGTGTAGTGTCTAGAACTTTTCTGGTGTGTATACAAAACGAAATGAGGGATGTAGATCATAGGAAATGATTTAGGCATTTCTTTGAATGAGCCTAATTTTTATCCATTTCTTTACCTACCTTGAATGTGTGATCCTAGTTTACCCCATTTGAGCCTTTTGCCTATTCTTTGCTAGCCACAAAATGAGCTTAATCCTTCCTTTTCATTAGCCTTGAATTTGATCCAAAACTCCTAAGCGCTAAGTGAAAATGCAAAAGAGAGTTAAGGAGTGAGTAGTTGAAAAAATAAAGAAAAGAGTAGTTGTGGGACTTAAAGAAAAGACTAGAGGTGCAGTTGTTTAAAAAATGAATAAGAGTTAGTAGGAAGTAAAAGAAGAAAAGAGCGAAAAAGAAAATTGCTCAAGTACTCCTTACTAACAGCTTAAGTATGCGTAATGAAATGGGGAAATAAAAGAGGAAAATGGGACAGAAAATAGTAAAGGTGAAGTAAGATGATGGAAATTCCAAAGGAAAGTGTGATGTATTAAAAACGCTTAGGGAAGATAGTCACTATTACTGTCCATAATAGTACCTACCTGCCCTTAGCTTACATTACAACCCATTAAGTCCTACTTGATCTTACTTTTGAACATTCTTAAATTAGTGGAGTAAAACACTAAAGGCAAACTTATGGGTCAATATACGTGGCATGTGAATTCTTTGTGAGAGTGAGCTTATCTCTTATGCATAGACCCATACATGTTCTAAATTTGAAGAACCGTGAGTGAGAAACGGGTAACTCTCTTGTTTTGAGGGCACATGTTTGATGAAGGATAAAATCCATGTCGGATTTCTTGATCGATTAATTTGCATGAGTTTTTTGAGATTGAGAGTCGATTTTTGAGAGTAGGAAGTCTATATGTAGTTATCTTTTATTTTAATGGTTAAATCTTACATGCTCTATTGTTAACTTTCCATCTAAAAAAATTGTTGTAGCCTCATCTTGAATTATCTTGCTTCAATTAGCTATGTGTGAGTCTTCATGTGCATGAGATGTAAAGGAGTTGTTCGAGGAATGAACAAGGCTTTTAAGTGTGGGGTAGTGATCTTGGGCATAATTACGTGCCCAAGTGATATTTTATAACTTACTTTAGTCAAGTTTGTCAATTTAATTAGTTATATTCTCATGTGATTTTTAATATTTATGTGCATAAACTAACCAACATGATTAGTATTTATTTTGTAGGTGTAAAATGCTTAGGAGGGACTAAATATGATGGTTAAGGCTTATGGAGGAATCTTTGAACAAATTGCAAAAGAGTCACATGATTGGCCGCGCCAGGCAGTGTGCCACACTATGCTTATGCTGCGCCCAACGTCGTGCCACGCCCCAAGTTGCGCGCGCAAGAGAGGCTGCCAAGAGATGAACTGCGTTTTGGCGCCGTGCCATTCCAAGAGAGCTGCGCAACCAACACTGTGCCACACCAGGCGACGCGCACAGACCATGCATAAGACACACAAAGGCTGAACATTCCAATAACTATCTGCATCTGCTTCATGTCACGGAGGCAAATTGGTGCGACCAGCTCCGTGACGCGGAGGCAGTTCATCCACGGCCAAAAATTGTAATTTTTCCACTTACTATAAATTAAACACTTAGCTCCTAGAATCAATTATCACGAAATATTTCTGAGAAACCATAAAGGAGCGAAGGGAGAAGTGAAGAACTCTACCTAGGGTTCATTGTTTTGCATTCTCTTTTAACTATTCTTGTAAGTACTTTTGCTTGAATCATGTTTTTAAGTATTTGTATGAACATGAGTGGCTAAAATCCTTCCTCTAGGGTTGAGGCTACTTAATATGATTGTAATTGCATGAATTCTTCATTGGGTTGAGTTTTAGTTGTTGTTTTGTCTTACATTCTATATTATTATTGAGTTTTTTAATTTTTTTATTATTATTATTATTATTATTATTATTATTATTATTATTATTATTATTATTATTATTATTATTATTTTTAAGCTTGATCATCATGAAAACAAACTCATTAAGCTTAGGTAAAAGCTTGAAAGAGTAACCTTAGGCTAGAACATAAGAATGTAGGGACTAAGTTCCTATCTTTACGATAGGATTCACAGTTAGGATAGACATTATACCTCATTTGCCTTGCTTGTTTATTAAAATGAGATGAGCTAGACACCAACTTAGAATTATCACATCATCACTCGTAGTAGTAGTTGTGAAGCTAAGTCTGGTTAAATGATTAGAGGTATGAAAGTCTATAATCAAGGGCACAACCCCGTAAACCACATCCACGTAGTTAAATTGCTTACGAATTAGGACGTCATATCCCCGCTCAATGATGTAGGTGTGAGACTAGTTTGTCGTGTTTAGAGGCTCAAAAGACCATGAACATAGAATTTAAATTATATGAGACAACAACTGAAGTTTTCATACTCAAACCATTGTGAATTGTAGCATTGCATGATTATTAGGCCTTAACTCTAGTTACTTTTTATATCGTTTCTTGAGTATTTTGTTATCACCCCTAGATTTAATTAGACTTTCCTGAAATTTCTATAATCAACACTTGTGAAGGTTAATTTCAACACTCAAACTTGAATAGTTGTTGAATTGGTCCAGTCCCTGTGGGTTCGACATCTGACTCTGAAAAAGGGCCACTGCATTACTTATACGACCGCATGTGCTGGGGCGCAAACAAGCCCGATGCTTGTCCTCTCTGGTTGTGCCTAGATCTGGATTACTCACTCATCGCTGAAGATGTTGGGTCTTAAGATCTATGGTGGGACCGTTGTCGGTGCTCACCACCTGGCCTCAGCTGAGAGAATCTATAGCTGTCATTCTTGTCCCTCTTGGCCTCTCTCTCCCTCAGATGCGCCACCTCCATCTGCTTTGCGTACAAAACTATCCGAGGGAAATTCATATCATGATAGAGCATGGAGGTTTTGCAATCCTTTTCTAGATACTCCGCCATCCCATGAACAAACCTTCTCACTCGAGCCCTCTGATCAACCACTAATTCTGGGGCATACTTTGATAGACAAGTGAACTCAAGGGCATATTCCTACACTGTCATCTTCCCCTGTTTTAGATTCACAAACTCGGCCGCCTTCAACTCCCTCATCTCACGAGGGAAGAACCGATCTAGAAAAGCGACGTGAAAATCCTCCCAACTGATAGGGCCTGCTCCGGCTGCCCTACTATCCTTTCACTGTTTAAACCAAATGTGTGAGACCCCCTTCAACTGATATGAGGCCAAATTAGCACATTCTTTTCCATTCACCCTCATGACCTAGTTATCTTCAAGATCATGCCAATAAACTTATGTTGTTCATCATCCACCTTCGCCCCAAGAAACTCTAGTGGGTTCATCCTTAGAGAATCTCTGACTCGAGTTGTAGCTGCATTTCCATTCTAAGGGACATGCGCCACTGCCTGCTGGTTGATCTGGGAGGTCAAGGCCTGTGCTAGCATATGAATGACTGCCCTGAATTCAGCGTGGGCAACCAGCTCCGGTGCATGGTGCTCATGGGCTGGTGGGGATTATTGGTGCCCGTCCCTGGTTCCATCCTCATGGCCATTTCCATTTCCATTTCTTCTACCGTTAACTCTGCGGGGAGGCATGATTCTGCAATCGCGAATAGCATGAGTTAGAAGGATAGAGAGACATTTCAACACAAGACATATATCATGAAAGAAGGGAACATTTTCTAAATGTCTCATAGCCTCTTCGTCATAAGTGTGGCGTGCTTCAAACCCATGAAAAAGACTCTACTTAATGCGGCTTCCAAACACCCTAGGACACTTCAAACCTATTCAAACATAATTGAACATTATAACTTAATCGAATGACCCAAAGCTGAACTATGATAATCATAAGTAAAACTACACATTAGGTCAAACCTGCTTTAGAACATATATATAAATATATCATGAATGATAACATGCATAACTGAAATCATGAGGAACAATGGAAGATTCTTCTTATAACCGACATTATCACGATAGAGCTTACGTGGTCCCGACTATAACACTCAAGTGGGCAGAGCTATCCAAAGCCTTGCCAGGATTAAAGATTCTACCATGATATCGATATCAAGCTCAAGGAACCTTGGGGTAGGGGAAAGCTCACATACGAGGTCCCAAAATAATCTGATCATACCTATGTTGGCGCGTAGTTTGGAGGCATAGGGTTGACTGACCTTTAGCCTACTCTGTGCTAGACACTACTCCCAAAAAAACATGCATATGCTCTCCATCATTTTTCAATGAAGCTGACCATCGTCTATTGACGAAGCGGAATAGTCATATACATATGAAATATGAAATCATACATGAGGAGCCTTGGCTCAAACCATACTACAAGTTGAACATAATTGGGAGTCTTGACTCCAAAACTATGTGGTAAGCTAATCAACTTGAAATCATAATCATAATTGAACATATGTGCTTGCCCAATACTTAAACATGCTTGAAAATACTTAATTCACTTGAAAACATGATCATAGACATGGGTAACTTGAAAATATACTTTTCATCAATAATATCTCATCATACTTGAACATTCATCGTAAATCTCAACTTTCATGAACTTCTCGTGGATGGACATTTTAATTTATAAAGCTTGAAAACATGATTATAATTGAAAACAATATAAAAATTGCCCATGAATCATAATTCAATAGTAGAAACATACTTGAATCATACCCATGTAGAAAATTAGAAAATTCATGCATTGGGTTAAAACCCCATTAGATCAACATATGGAATTTTCATGAATTAGAGAGGGGGTTGGGCATGGGTGTGAATAAATTCACCCATTCATAACCCTACATACCTGAGATGGACTGATTTCACCACTCCCTTGATTGCCCAATTAAGAATTGAAGAAAAACATGAAGGGATTAATCTTGATCATCTCTCGAGCTCTCTAAGTTTGCATGCATGAGTAGGAATAGTCTAGAATGAACTTTGACCCTCTCAATACTCACTATTCATAGCTTAAAGCGACGTAGTTTAGGCCTTAGGATCATAGGAATTACGGAAAAGCCCTTACTAAATTTACAAGAAATAACTGACTGCCAGTCCATACGAGGGACTG
This sequence comes from Datura stramonium, assembly GCA_018107945.1. Classification (NCBI taxonomy): domain Eukaryota; kingdom Viridiplantae; phylum Streptophyta; class Magnoliopsida; order Solanales; family Solanaceae; genus Datura; species Datura stramonium. Next base: position 30,527 of record JACEIK010005485.1, on the reverse strand, counting down.
GATGAGTCATTACCAAGAACCACGACTCGTGGTCTCCAGTTGTCGTGTGCACTGCCACTTTTCCTCGAGGGGTATAAATGAGGGACCTAACGACCCACTACTGGTGACCATGACTCTTGGTCACCACTTGTTGCTTCCACTGCCAAAACCTTAAATCATTAGCAATCTGTTGACCATAACTCACCCAATGAATCGTGGTGACTGACCACAACTCGTGGTGTCTAATATTGGGGTATACTGCCACTCATCCTCCATCTTCTAATTTCCCTTGACCACGGGTGACCTGACGAATCGTGGGGCTGACCACGACCTGTGGTCACACCCGTGGTCACCCCAACTCTGAATTTTCCAAGTAAGTCAACACCCCTCACCAGAAGTTACTTAACGAATCGTGGTCAACCTGACGGGTCACATGATGATCCGTTCTGAGACCTGGTGTATAAAATCCTATTTTCTCCATTTCAACTCCGAGGTCTGATCTTAGGGCTTCCGGGGTATAACAATTATTGATGTGGTTTATGGGGTTTATGCTCTTGGTTATGGACTTTAGTACCTCTAACCATTTAGCCTGGAATTAACTTCACAACTACATATCAGAGTGGTGATGTGACAATTTAATCCTAAGTGTCTAGCCATCTTCCCGTTTTATTAATAAAGCAAGGTGAATTAGGTATATTTTTATCCTAACCACGAATCAAGTCTTGAAGACTTTGAACTCATTGAATTCCTAGTTCTAACCTAGGGTTATTCCTTCGAGCTTTTGCCTAAGCCTAACACATGCATTCTAATGGTGATAAAGCATTAAAATGGTAAACACGCAAGAATTCAAGACAAACAACCAAAGAAACTTGAACCAAAGTAGAAATTAAGCATTAACATTCATGTCTTGTGGCCTCAACCCTAGAAGAAGGGTCTTAGCCTCTCACGCTAATACATGAACTCATAATTAATACAATTCATGTAAGAACAAGAATGAAATAAGAAAAAGTTTACAAACTCTATGTAGAGTGTTGCGCCCCAGCACATGCGCAAGCATACACGGTCATACAAGTAATACACTGGCCCTTTTAAGAGCCGAATGTCGAACCCATTGACCGGAATAATTCAGCAAATATTCAAGTTCAAGCATTAATTTAACTTTCACAAGTGTTGATTTAAGAGATTTTGGATAATTGTAATTAAATCTAGGGGTGATCGAAAGATAATCGAGAAACAATACAAGAAGCAACTAGAGTTAAGGCCTAATAATCATGCAATGCTACAATTCACAATGGTTCAAGTATGAAAACTTCAGTTGCTGTCTCACAGAGTCAATATGCAGTGTTCATGGTCTTTCGAGCCTCTAAACACAACAAACTAGTCTCACACCTATTTGTTGAGTGGGGATGTGACGTCCTAATGCTTGAGCAATTTAACTACGTGGATGTGGTTTACGGGGTTTATGCCTTTGATTATGGACTTTCATACCTCTAATCATTTAACCTGACTTAGCCTCACAACTACTTCTACGAGCGGTGATGTGACAATTCTAAGTCGATGTCTAGCTATCGTCCCGTCTTATTAACCAAGCTAGGAAAATTAGGTATAGTTTCTATCCTAACCGCGAATCTTATCGTAAAGACAAGAACTTGCTCCCTACATTCTTCCGTTCTAACCTAGGGCTACCCTTTCAAGCTTTTACCTAAGCTTAACGAGTTTGTTTTCATGGTGATCAAGCATAAAAACAATAATTATTAAGAATACAAGACTAAACAACAACTAAAAACTCAAACCAAAGATGAATTCATGTATTTACATTCATATGATGTAGCCTCAAGTTTAGCCACTCATTTTTGTACAATTACTCAAAAACATGATTAAAGTGATATATGTACAAGAATAATTAATAGAGAATGAAAGACCTTGAACCCTAGGTGAAGTTCTTTGCTTCTCCCTTCGCTCCTCTCCGCATTCCCAAAAATATTTTTGTGATAAATGATTTTAGAAGCTAAGGGTTTAGTTTATACTAAGTGAAAAATTACATATTTTGGCTGGCCATGAACTCGCTCCATGTCACGTTGCCAATCACGGCAGATTGCCTTCTTGACATGGAGGCATCGCGCATGCTTACTGGAACTTCAGCCTTGGCATGTCATGGGCGAGGCTTGTGTGCGTCGCCTGGCGTGGCACGAAGGCCATCGCACCTCTCGCGCACCGTGGCATGGCTTGGTTGCACAGCATCACTGGACGGGCAGGTTCTCTCATGTGCATGGCATGGGGCGTGGCACGATGTTAGGCGCGGTGCACGCATAGCGGGGCATGCTGCCTAGTGCGGCCAGCCTGCCCTTTGCATTGTCTCATTGCCTTCTTTTGCACTTTGTTCCGAGCTTCCTCCTTAAGCCTCAATCATAATTTTTAGTCCTTCTTAAGCATTTTAAACCTACAAAACAAGGACTAATCATGTGGGTTAGTTCCAAAATAAAATTAAACGTAAATACATGAGAATTCAATCATATACATTGATAAACATGACTAAATTAAGGTATAAAATAGAACTTGGGCATGTAATTATGCCCAAGATCACTACCCCACACTTAAAGCCTTGTTTGTCCTCGGATAACTCTATTTCAACTCGTGCACATGAAGAACTCACACATAGCTAATTGAAGCGAGATGATTCAAGCCACGACTACACCGATTGTTTAAGATAGCAAGTTTAAAATAGAGCATGCAATATATAACCTCTAAAATCACATATAACTAAGTTAAGACTTCCTATCCTCAAGAACCAACTCTTAAACTTAGTAAATTCATGCAAATTAACTAATTAAGACCTCCACTTTGAATTTTATCCTTCATCAAACATGTGACTTCACAACAAGAGAGTTACCAATTTTCCCCTCATAAGTTTTCAAATTATAACATGTATGGGTATATGAATAAGAAATAAGCTCACTCTCACAAAGAATTCACATGCAACATGTATTGACCCATAAGCTTTCCTTTAGTGTTTTACTCCACTAATTTAAGAATGTTTAAAAGTAAGATCAAGAAGGACTTAGTGAGTTGTAATGTAAGCTAAGGGACAGGTAGGTACTATTCTGGCCAGTCATAGTGACTATCTTCCCTAAGAGCTTTTAATACATCACACATTTATTATGGACATCCCTTCTCTTACTTCACCTTTATTCTTTCCAATTCCCCATTTCTTCTTCGTTCCCCCATTTCATTAGGCACACTTAGGATATTAGAAAGAAGTACTTAAGAAATTTTTTTCGCTCTTTTCTTCTTTTACTCCCTACCAACACTTATACATTTTTAAACAAGTGCACCTCTAGTCTTTTCTTCAATACCCACAACTACTGTTTTCCTTCTTCTTCCAACTTCTCACTCCTTAACTTCTTTTGCATTTTCACTCAAGCGCTTAGGAGTTTTGGATAAAATTCAAGGCTATTGAAAAGACAACATTAAGCTCATATTATGGCTAGCAAAGAATAGGCTAAAGGCTCAATGGGGCTAACTGGGATCATATATTAAAAGTAGGTAAAGCGATGGATAAAAATTAGGCTCGGTCAAAGGAATGCCTAAATCATCTCCTACAATTCACATCCCTCATTTTGTTTTTTATACACACCAGGCAAGTTCTAGACACTACACAATAACATGGAATATTCAAAAACCTTACACTCGAAGCACATGCTCAATTCAAGACAAATTCAGTAGACTCTTAACTCAGCTAATCACAAGAATTCAAAATTATGCTTTACGCACATAGAGTCATATTCAAGAGCCTACGTGTCTCAAACAGAGTTATACAATTGCTAAACATGCTTCAAAATTTACACAACTTGCATCTCACAATCATGTATGAACATAATAAGAACATCAACTTTCAATCAGCTAAGGGTTCACAACAAAATCTATTGACTAATTTTCCCTCAAGATGATCGTCATCCATCCATCATCGGGAAAAGTCCCTAACTAAGACTAACACCATTATATACAGACAAAGAAAAATTTTATTCATCGGTTCAAAGTGCCCCTCCTTCGAAAAAGAACAGAAAAGAAAAATCTAAAGGTGTGTTAATTATGCTCAACTCAAAAGTTTCATCAAAATAATATAATATCTAGCACCAACTTCACCCCAAATTCATTAAGCACACAATTCAAAATTTTCAAATTTTCCTCACCCCACACTTGAATTATGCTATGTTCTTAAAGCATCTATTAAAATTAATAGAAGAGTGAGAAATACTCCCTGAGGACTCTAGGCCTAGCTAACAACATATTCTTCCTCATTTTTGAACATGTGGGTCATTGACCCCACACTCCTCTTCTTGTCGTGCTCTTTAGCTCTTACTTTCTCGGGTACTCATACTTCCCCTAAATCTGTGCTTAACAATCAAAACACACAACACAAGTGAAAAATAACAAAATAGAACAGAAACTAAAAAGAAAGTATACATGTGGTACTCTTGGGTTGCCTCTCAAGCAGTGCCTAATTTTACGTCGCAGCACGACATAGAATATCCTTTTCAGGATATCCTCAAACAAGTGTTCCATTTCGAGAACCATCTTCTTCTCTTTTTGTTTTTAGAGGGAAAAAATTCCACTCTATCCCTTTCTTCTTCCATCTTCTTTTTCAATTTTAGCCCTCCACCAGACTCATGCTGAAATGTCATCATGGCCTGCAGCATTGGACCCATGCTATCTACCACATCACACTTAGAATCTGACAACACACTGATCTTACAAAGATCTCTGTAGTGTGTGGGTGGGTTGATCTCTTGGTGACTCTGAAGAGCTCTTCTTCATCATTGACCCTCATTTTAAGAGTACCTGCTCTTACATTTATGATGGCTCCTCCAGTAGCCAAGAATGGTCGTCCCAAGATTAGGGGCACCTTATCATCAACTTTAAAGTCAACAATTATGAAATCAACATGTATAATAAACTTACTCACTTTGATTAGAAGGTCCTCAATTATTAACTTTGGTGACTGTGGACTTGTCTTCCAGCTGCAGCATTACTCGTCTGGGCCTCGGCTGACCCAACCCTAGTGTTACACCCCATAAGTTCCTGACATTTAGTCGGCCTATTCGTACGTTAGTCAAGAGTTTTATAGTATGACGTGTGTGAAAAAGGGCCTGGGAAAAAGTTGAACGAGTGCGAAATCGGAGAAGCGAGGGAGAAGGCTGGAGCAGGCTGCAACTGGGGCAGCGTTCCATGGACCCCCTCCCTCCGTGTTGGGCATCGTGGCCCGCCATAACTTGGAGCGACAGGGTCTGTGCCACGGACCCCATTGATGTTCCATGATTTTATGGCACTTTCGACGCTTAAAACCAAGAAATTGTGTACATTTCGGGTATATTTACATAGGTATGATGTGTTTTGTGCTTAATGTTGCAGGAAAATAGGTTCAGAAGTGAAATAGGAAAATTAAGGCTGAAAACAGTTGAAAGGGTGACTTCCAGTCACTTCACGAGTCGTGGAAAGAGGCACGACTCATTGTTGAAGCTGCGGGGAAACGATGAAGTTTGAAGATGCTGAGACAGTGTACCTGATAGGTTGAGGGAACGACTCGTTACACCTGGTAACGAGTCGTGAAGACTGGTAGAGAAAATATTACCAAAGTAGCCAGTGGAGTTGACGACAGACTTGACAAGTCATTAGTTGACTAAATGACTACTTGGCAGATTACTGGAACCAACCGTAATGTGCACTAAAATTTTGAAGGAGTTATACCACGAGGGGCCTGATGACTCATGCCCAGGAACGACGAGTTGTTAGGTGACCTGTTGCCACAACTGGGTATATTGCCGAGGACGACTATTTTTAGCAAGTCACGACTCGTTAGAGGTCCCAACGTCGCCACCTAGCTCGTGGCCACTGCCAACCTGGTTTCCAGTTTTAATTAGGAAAAGGTTTTCTTTGAACTATAAATACACTGTTTAGGTTTATTTTCGGAGAGAAGCCAATTGTTATTAGTTTTCAAGTATGATTTTGGTGTTGAACGATTATTCTTGAGTCAAGAAACAAGGTTTCCAGTTTTTTTTATTGAATTTGAGGATCAAAAACAACATTGGAATTTATTCATCAACATTGGAGTTTTATTCAATCTACTTGGTTTTTCTTCTATGATAATTTGTAAGTTGCAATTATGATTTATTCAATATCTTGTGATTGTGATCATACAAGCATGAGTAGCTGAACCCATAACTAGGGTTGTGGGAAGTAAGATGAATCAACACACATAGGTTAAATACTTAGTGATTCTTGAATGGGGTTTTCTGCATGCATTGATTTTCCCTTCGTTCTGATTGATTCTTGACGGTTGAAAATGTTAGTACTTGCCTTATTCTTACTTACTAGACCAAGGAGATAATGAATAGGAAAAGGGATTAACAACGGAGATTTGAGGCTATCAACCCTTATCTAATAGCTTGAGCTTGTCTAGGGATAGCTAATCCGATATTAAGGGTAAGGGTCAATTAAAATACACCCGTATACGGACCAAGTTGCGTGGTGATAATCATCTAGATACAGGACCAACAGGTGAACCTAACTTACCAATATTGCATGTTAAACATCAGAATAGATCATTAGTGTATAAGTCTTTTGGTTATGAAGTCTTGGGGAACACAATCCTAGTCAAGTCGTTAATTGAATATACATCGAATTTGATCTAAGCATTCAATAGCTTTACTTTTGTTTATTATTCTATTTCTTTCCCCCTTAATAAATAAGTAACTCGATAGTAATAGCCATTAGCATTAACTTAAGTTCTTACCATATTCCCTGTGGGATCGACCTCAACCTTTGTTGGGTTCTATATTTGACAATCGACCGCTTTATATCTCAATTGCGAGGTGTAATTTGGGCGACATCAAATTTTGGCGCCGTTGCCGGGGAATACAGATAAGGATTTTGTTAATTGTGTTTGCTTTATTATTGATTCTTATTTCTTATTTATTTTTCTTTTGTTGTTTTGGTTGCTTAACAGGTCTTAGGTTTGTGCATGCTCGATACTAGGAGCCAAGGAAATCCCCTGGTTCCAATTGATCACGAACTTGAGCAGAC
>JACEIK010005485.1:7068-19587 GCA_018107945.1 Datura stramonium | reverse complement strand
ACTAGACAGCATGGTGGTCTTGTCGGCCCGCATAGGGTTCCCTATATGAGTGTGATTCTGGTTAGCTGATGTTATAGTACAGGTGGCTATAGGCCTAGTCAGCCGAAGGCTGTGTTTACAACAGTTATATAGCCCATTGATTCCGTGAATCTGAGTTAGAGCCATCCAGGCACCAGATGTGCTTAGGCTCAGTAGTCTAGCAGTTCAGGTCCTAGTAGGGCACCAGGTGCCAGTCATACCCCCCAAGGCGGGGTGTGATAGGAACCCCCACACCGACTACTATGTGGCTACTAATGGCTGACAGAACCGTTAAAAAGCCGGTGGAGATTTTATTTAATGTGTTTGTCAAGGTGGACAAATTTATATTCCTAACAGACTTCGTGATTCTGGACTGCAAAGTCGATTATGAGGTCCCCATCTTTTTGGGGAGACCATTCCTTACAACAAGTAGGGCCCTAGTAGATGTGGAGGCAGGATAGTTAAAATTCAGGTTGAACAAAGAAGAGGTCACCTTCAAAATTAGCCGGACAATGAAACAACCAAGGGAATTCAACATAGTCTCAGCACTGGAGTATGGAGACGAATTACTTGACAAATTTTGAGTAGTTAAGATACCTGCGTCGTGCTGTGACATTAAATCAGGTGTTGCATGGGAGGCAACCCATGGAGGTGTTTTGGTGAAGTATGAGTAGCCAAAACACCCACGTCGTGCCGCGACGTTAAATCAAGTGCTTCTTGGGAGGCAACCCAAGTTGTAAATGTAAGAAATATGCAGTGTTTACATTTGTTGATGGGTTATTAAGATGGGAAATTTGAAGTTGGAACCAAAAACTGGAACTTCGGGTCTAGTGAAAAATGTCAAGAACGAGTCATTGTCTGACCTGAAGACTCATTCAGTCAAATCGTGAAGAGAACTGTAGAAAACAAGGGAGCAATGGGCGACTTAACGATTTGTTTCTTCAAGAAATGAATCGTGAGGTCTTCCGTCCTGTACACTGGATCAAAGGCAGAATTAAAAGGAAAAGGGTGATAACGGCTCACTCAACAAATCATTGGGAGACCAAATGATTTATTAGGTGACCCATCTTGAAGCTACACTCGTCCAAGGACCACGACTCGGGCCATGACTTATTGGGTGACACCACGAGTTGTTACTTGAGTCGTTAGGTCCCAGGTAAGTTAATTGATATCGGGTTGATTCGAGATGACACAAAATCGGTATCGAGGGCAAGGACTCAGGCAGCTGTATCCACTGGAGTGACCATATTAGCAGAGGCATTTGGCAGTGGGATGCAGACTGATGCAACTTAGTTCATTGATTTAGCAGCTGAGCCTCTTGAGGGCAGAGAGACAGGTAGCCAACCTAAGGCTACAGAGGTAGCGGACACCTCCATACCTGCTGATGTTCCCAAATCATCATCTACAGAAGCAACACTGAGACCACCAGTTGCGTCTCCATGAGCCACTACAGTCGGCCTAGTTATGGTTTCATAGGAGTTTTTGGTTGATATGGCCAGGTGGCTAGCTAAGGCTGGAAAGCAGCAAACACACACGACTCTACAGGTTAAAGTTCTGATGGAGCAGGTAAAGTTGTGGGTGTCGAAGGAGTTGGAGACATTGTCTAGTTCTGTGCATGGCCGATTGGACGCTTTTGAGAAAAGAATGGATGAGCACCTTGCACAGTTACAGGCGCCTGAGTTGTCAAGATGGTACTCAGAGCTAGGAGCGCTCAGAGCTGAGGTGAGGGACTTTGCCGCACGATAGGTAGCTATAGTACCTCCACCGATACTTCTGTGATAGATGATGAGTTTGAAGAAGAGTTACCACTAATTTTTGATTTTATCACGGTGGAGCCGGTGGCACATGATAAGGGAAAAAGGCCTCGAGAGGAGGGAAGTTTCGAAGATGATGCTTCTCTACTCCGTTATCAAAAATGAAAGTGGAGTGAGATGAAGAGAGCGCTGCATGTATCAAGAGAAGAGGCTCGACAGAGAGCCGATACTGAGGCAACGAGAGCTCATGGAGAAGGAACGTGCTCTGTTGGATCTGAAAATGCACCGAGTCAAGCCGGTGATGTTGGAGATAACATTGGAGGCGTATCTACACTCTCCACCGACCCGATAGTGACACCTAGGTCGCACAGGTATGTTCTCTATTTCCCTAGTTTTTTTGGATATATAAATGCGTCGAGGACGACGCATGCTTTTCTTGATGGGGGTGGGGAGGGATACCTGTGTATTCTTTTTGTGGGACATAACCCGAGGGTTTTTCTTGTCGGATATCTTTTCCCTCCGGTGTTCCATATCTAGTAGAACCGACACATTTAGGATTTTATTTTATGTTGTTTGTGTTTTTTGGTGTCAGTCAGAAGAGAGTTAGGTGAATGAAGGCAGTCAAGAGCTTAATTGTTGATTTATAATTTGATACCCCTCCGAAAATGTTTTATATGTGTATGTGAAAGTTGAAAAGTATGACCTTTGTGAATCTTTGCATGACATTGAAACTGTGAATATGTTTACCATTGTATGGCTGTACCTGAACTAGCAGTAAGTAGAAGTGATGATGTTGACCTGTGTTATGTGTGAGTGAGGTTTAATGGCTTGTGTGTGTCAATCTAGAACTTGCCTGGTCAGTCGCACCGAGATAGAGGATAGGAAACTAGGGAAGGATCATAGGCCGTTTTTGATTTATGAGCCCACTTTAGCCTTAAAAGACCTAAACAAAAAGAATAAAAATCCCTTGATCCAAATGTTAGAGCTTAAATTGACCTTTCTTTTTGTTTACACCAATTCACCTCCTTGCTTTTATTAAGAATGAACCTGTTTTGGCCTTGGTCACTCCTTGTACATTGTGAACCTCTACTCACGCAAATCACCTAAGTTGAGGGTTGCTACTATAGGGGTGATTAAGAAGAGTTGGGAGAAAATAAAATTGGGTAATGAAAAAGAAAAGAGCGGGTGCGGTATGCATAATGAAAAGAAAGAAATAAAAATTGTTGTCAAAAAAGAGAAAGAAAAGAAAAGAAAAATGCGACATCAATGAGTTCTTGAATAAAGAGAAACCGCATCCATAGTTGCAAAAGAAAAGAAAAGAAGAAGCAGTTAAAGGGAAAAAGGGAGAAAATAGGGAAAAAGGTGAAAAGTGGAGCCAAGAGGTGTGTAGTGTCAAGGAGGGTTGAGCTACTAATTCCATATGTACCATACCCGAGCCCGAGCCTACATTACAAGCCTATAAGCCCTATAGTGATCCTGGTTACTTGCCTAAAAATCGAGGTATTGAAAGTAGAGGCAAACCTATGGTATTGTATGCACACAGTTCGAATTTCTTTGTGGGAGCGAGTGAATCTTACCTAGTCCCAAGAGAAATTTATCGACATAATCATATACACATGTGTGAGTGTGGTAGTTCTTGAGGTGAGAGAATTTGGTCAACAAAATCTTCTGCAAATTTTTTGGGTCAGTGTTATAGATTTATGTGCATGGTTGCAAGTGACAGTGTTTTTCCATGTTTGATTCCTCTGTGTCATAGTTGGAAATTTTGCATATGCATAGTGATTTGAGTTGATATGATGAGGGAGGGGTTAGAAAATTTTGATTTGATGAATGAATGTGACTTCCGTAAGTTTCCTAGAGTTTTTTTCAATTGAAGCATCGAAGTAGTTTAGTTTATTTTATTTTGTTTTTGCCTGAGGACATGCAAAAGTTCTACGTTGAGGGTGTTGATGTGTCGTGATTTTACGGCACTTTCGACACTTAAAACCAAGAAATTATGCACATTCCATGTATGTTTATATAGGTATGATGTGTTTTGTGCTTAGTGTTGCAGGAAAACAGGTTTGGAAGTGAACTGGGAAAATTAAGGCTGAAAACAACTGAAAGGGTGACTGTCAGGCACTTCACGAGTCATTGGCAAGAGGCATGACTCGTTGTTGAAGCCGTGGGCAAAAGATGAAGTTTGAAGATGCTGAGACAGTGTACCTGACGAGTTGAGGGAACAACTTGTTACACCTGGTAACGAGTCGTGAAGTCAGTCATGAAGACTGGTAGAGAAAATATTGCCAAAGTAGCCAGTGGAGTTGACAACAGACTTTACGAGTCATTAGTTGACTAAACGATTCGTTGGCAGATCACTAGAACCAATGGTAAGGTGCTATGAAATTTTGAAGGAGTTAGACCACGAGGGGCCTGACGACTCGTGCCCAGGCACAACGAGTCGTTAGGTGACTCGTTGCCACAACTGGGTATATTGCTGAGGATGACTATTTTTAGCAAGGCACGACTCATCAAAGGTCCCAACGATTTGTGAACTAGCCCATAGCCACTGCCAACCTGGTTTCCAGTTTTAGTTAGGAAAAGGTTTTCTTGGAACTATAAGTACACTGTTTAGGTTTATTTTTGGAGAGAAGCCAATTATTATTAGTTTTCAAGTAGGATTTTGGTGTTGAACGATTATTCTTAAGTCAAGAAACAAGGTTTACAATTTTTTTCTTAAATTCAAGGATCAAAAACAACATTGGAATTTATTCATCAACATTGGAGTTTTATTCAATCTACTTGGTTTTTCTTCTACGATAATTTATGAGTTGCAATTATGATTTATTTAATATTTGTTGATTGTGATCATACAAGCATGAGTAACTAAATCCATAACTAGGGTTGTGGGAACCAAGATGAATTAACACACGTAGGTTAAATACTTAGTGATTCTTGAACGGGGTTTTATGCATGTATTGATTTTCCCTTCGTTCTTATTGATTCTTGACGGTTGCAAATGTTAGGACTTGCCTTATTCTTACTTACCAAACCAAGGAGGTAATGAATGGGAAAAGGGATTAACAACGGAGATTTGAGGCTATCAACCCTCATCTAATAGCTTGAATTTGTCCGGGGATAGCTAATCCGATATTAAAGGGTAAGGGTGAATTAAAATACACCCGTATACAGACCAAGTTGCATGGTGATAATCATCTAGATAGGGGACCAACCATTTAGGTGAACCTAACTTACCAATATTGCGTGTTAAACACCGGAATAGATTACTAGTGTATAAGTCTTGTGGTTATAAAGTTTTGGGGAACACAATCCTAGTCAAGTCGTTAACTAAATACAAACCGAATTTGATCTAATCATTCAGTAGCTTTACTTTTGTTTATCATTCTATTTCTTTCCCCTAAAGAAATAAGTAACTCGATAGTAATAGCCATTTGCATTAACATAAGTTCTTACCATATTCCTTGTGAGATCGACCTCAACCTTTGTTGGGTTCTATATTTGACAATCGACCGCTTTATATATCAATTGCGAGGTGTAATTTGGGCGACATCACCCGTGTCCACCACCAAAGTATATATATAAAGCCCCTTCACTTGTTGAATCATTATATATGATATACCTTCGTCCAAAAGTGAAACCCACGCCATTTTTAAGTTATTTATTTTTGATTACGCTGTCCAAATCCAAATTAACTCCAGGTATCGAATTATAAGCCTGCAGGGAGCATTATTATGGAGTTAGTTTCTTGAAATTCGCTCGGAAAATCGTAACCCCGCCGAGTAGAAGTTTTCAGAATTGCTCCAAACTAATTTTTATACGATCACATGATTCAAGCAAGTATTTCTCCCTTTGAAATTCTCGAGAAATTATACATTTTTGATTGTGTGTTGATAAGTTGAAGTATAGTTAATATTAATATTAAAATCAGTTTTGCCGAATTTAGTATTGAAACTAGTCTCATTCTCCCAGTAATACGATTACAGTTTGGAAAGGGCTATCGAATACAGATTGAAACTCGCCGATTAGACAAAAAGTCGACACTTGAGGTATGTAAGGCTATCCTTCGGCAAGTTACGTTCATCGTAAAGTTAGTATGACCCGTGTGTCTATAGTACTTCAGAGTAAACCTATTGGTGTCAGCTATTATAAACTAAATTGAGCCTATGGTGACAACATAGTAATACTTGTCCGAGTTAATCTAGCTAGAATGGTCTTACTTCAATGTTGAGTAGTTAGATGTTATCCCATACAGGGTTCCATTTATTGAGGCCACGAGGGCCACATTGAGTTCTATTTGTTAAGGCCGCGAGGGCCATTTTGAGTTCCATTTACTGAGGCCGCGAGGGCCATTTTGAGTTCCATTTATTGAGGCTACGAGGGACATTTTGAGTTCCATTTACTGAGGCAGCAAGGGCCATTTTGAGTTTCATTTATTAAGGCGCGAGGGCCATTTTGAGTTCCATTTACTGAGGCCGTGAGGGCTATTTTGAGTTCCATTTATTGAGGCCACAAGAGACATTTTGAGTTCCATTTATTGAGGCCGAGAGGGCCATACCGAGTTCCATTTACTAAGGCCACGAGGGCCATATTGAGTTCCATCAGATTGAGGCCGCGAGGGCCGTAATGAGTTTCACCAGATTGAGGCCGCAAGGGCCATCCCGAGTTACAACACACACCATCCTTAGTACTTAGGTAGTAGGATTGGACCTTGTTTGTACTTGTTAAGGCTTATGGGGGCGCAGGTAGGTTCTTCTGTGTTGTCTGTACCTTCCAGGCTTATGGGGGCCCGATTAGGTTCTTGTTTGCTTATATAGACTTATTGTTTAGATAATTCAAATAGTGAAGGTATTCAGGTTAAATCCTTGCTCTCTTTCTTTAATTACTATAGTTTTACCATCTTTCAACTAGTTATTATCTTTTTGCCTTACATATTTGGTACATAATGTACTGATGCCCACCTGGGGCGCTGCATCACTTTCCTGTAGGTGCCAATAGACGCGGTTCGGGACGTGTCTAGCCTCCAACTGAAGTCAGTAGTTTATTCAGCTCCTTTTCTCCGGAGTTGAAAGTTTGTAGAGGTTTGTACTTTTGATGTACAGTTTTTGGGTAGGTTGGGGCTTTTTGTCGACCATTATATCACTCCTAGAGGATTTCAGACTATTGTACATTCCTTGTGGTTAGTTTCTATTTGCCGTGTGGAGCCCGTATATGCTTTATTTCCTATGTTGGCCGTGTGGGGCCTTGTTTAGCTGTTAGTTGGTGGCCTTGTTGGCCGTAGCATAGTTTAGTGTCTGATTTACTTTTCAGTTATAACTAGACAGCATGGTAGCCTTGCCGGCCCGCATAGAATCCCTGTTATTACGTTGTTGTTGTCATCTGTCTTCTTTTACAGGTGGTCTTGTCGGCCAGGGGCTATACTTACAGCCGAGATATAGCTCGTTCGCTTTTTGAATTAACTGTCAGACGTGCCCTAGTCCAGTCAGGTTAGTTCAGACCAGTAGGGCACTAGGCGCCAGTCATACCTCCCAAGGTGCAGCGTGAAACCTAGGGTGTTAAATAGAGATAGGGGCATTATATTTACTGCTGCCCCTAAGTCACAAAGAGCCCTTATAACTTCAGCTCACTTATTTGTACAGAGAGAGTGAAACTTCCTGGGTCCTTAAGCTTTTTTGGCATTTTCCTCATCACCCTGTAGCTATACTCCTCAGTCAGTGCCACCATCTGGACATCCACCAACCTGACTTTTTTGGCCACCACATCTTTCAAGTACTTAGTGTACTTTGGCATTCCCTGCAAAACATCAAGTAAGGGAAAATTGATGTGAAGTTCTTTGAAAATATCAAAGAACTTTTTAAAGCATTCTTCCTCCTTTCTCTTCTTGAGCATTTGCGAGAATGGTGGTAGTGGTCTCTATGCTGGCTACAATGATGATAGTGCATTGTGTTTTGCAACACTCTGGTTATCTCCCTTGTTAGTGGATGGACCATGTCTAACAAACTCTGGATGCACCTCATTTCTCTTTTCCTTTGGTGGTGCATCAGCCAATTTCTTGCCACTCCTCAGACTGATGGCATTGACCTGGCGGGGGTTTGTATTTGTGTCACTAGGTAACCCTCCCTGAGGTCTGGTGTGATGGGAAGCTGCTAATTGACCTATCTGGTCCATCTACTGATTTTTCAAATCTAAAGCCATCCTTGCCTAATTCTCTGCCAGTTGGGTTTGAGTAGCCATGATTTTCTACAACATCTCCTCAATGTTGCTGCTACTTGACTGGCCACTATTCTGCATGTTTTGCTGTTGATACTGCTGTTATTGAGGCTTCTGGTAGGCCTGACTCAGATTGCCACCCCAAGAAAAAATTGGGTAACTCTGCCAATTCTTATTGTAGGTGTTCCCATAAGTCTGATTGTTTCTCTGAACATTCCCCACAAAATTGACTGATTCAGGATTGGCCCGTATGAGTCTGCATTGTGCCCATCATTACCACAAATTTCGCACTAGCTAGGAGCCTGTTGAATTGCATTCACCTGTCCCTGCGGTTGGTTCATATTCAGTTTGCTGACTGAGTAATCATCTGGTGCTACAATGATGCTAGTTGTGCTGCCAAGGCATTGACACTGTCCACTTCTATCAGCCCTGCTGCTCTCTTGCCTGCCTCTCTTGATGATTCACTATGCCACTCTGGGTTTCCTTGAGTAATTCTATTTAATAGAGTGTACAACTCATCATATGTCTTCTCCAGTGCTTGCCCACCCGATGCAAGAGTCTAACAATATCTTTGTATGTGGGTCTACACTCTCCACAAAGGTATGGGCTAACACCTTATTGGACTGCTGGTGATGGGGGAGGTCTCTCAATAATGACTTGAATCTCTCGCAAGATAAATATAGGTTCTCCTCTGGCCTTTGCTTGAAACTTAATATCTCACTTCTGAGTTTAGTAGTCTTGCCTAAAGGGAAGAATCTGATGAGGAACTACCTTGCTAGGTCATCCCAAGAAGTAATGGAATTCGATGGCTAGCCTTCAACCACCTTTTTTCCTCTCCCAACAATAAAAATGGGAAGAGGGTGAGTCGGACATAGTTAGTTGACACTATGGTGGGGACAAAAGTGTCACTGATCTCCAAGAAATTCTGTAAGTGCTGTTGTGGGTCCTCATGTGTCATTCCAGTGAACTGGACACTAGAATGTAACAGTTGCACCATATTCTGCTCAAGCTCAAAGTTTCCTCCTGGCTCCGGTTTGCAGATACTGGAGGTCACATTTGTCACTAGTGGGATTTCCACTTCGCGAACTAGTCGGGCTGTCGTTGGTTCAGGAAGCAACTCTTCTTGTCCCAATGGAGGATATTGTTGTAACTGTTCCTGTAACCTCTTTAGCTTCCACTCTAGAGCTTCTCTTCGGAGCAAATGTAATCGGTGTTTCGTCTCCAACAAAGGTTCCACCAACTCTCTATTCCTTTCCAGTTTTGCAAGGAAAACCTATTACCTGCAATACAAAAAACTAAGACCAAGTTTTTCAACACTTATGAAAAATAAAAATCACAAGAAAATGCTACCAGTCCCCGGCAACGGTGCCAAAAACTTGTTGCGGCCCAGCGCACGCGCAAGCATTCGTGGTCGTACAAGTAATACAGTGTCCCTTGTAAGAGCCGGATGTCGAACCCACAGGGACTAGACTAATTCAACGAATATTCAAGTTCAAGCATTAATTTAAAGTGTTGATTTAAGAGATTTCGGATAGTTGTAATTAAATCTAGGGGCGATCACAAGATAATTGGGAAACAATACAAGAAGCAACTAGAGTAAGGGCCTAATAATCATGCAGTGCTACAATTTACAATGGTTCAAGTATGAAAACTTCAGTTTCTGTCTCACAGAGTCAAAATGCAGTGTTCATGGTCTTTCGAGCCTCTAAATACAACAAACTAGTCTCACACCTACATCGTTGAATAGGATGTAATGTCCTTATGCGTGAGCAATTTAAATATGTGTATGTGGTTTACGGGGTTTATGCCCTTGACTATGGACTTTCTTACCTTTAATCATTTAACTTGACTTAGCCTCATAACTACTTCTACGAGCGGTGATGTGACAATTCTAAGTCAGTTTCTAGCTATCGTCCCGTCTTATTAACCAAGCAAGAAAAATTAGGTATAGTTTCTATCCTAATCGCAAATCTTATCGTAAAGACAAGAACTTGCTCCATACATTCATCCATTCTAACCTGGGTTACCCTTTTCGAGCTTTTACCTAAGCTTAACGAGTTTATTAAGAATGCAAGACAAAACAACAACTAAAAAATCAAACCAAAGATGAATTCATGTATTTACATTCATATCATGTAGCCTCAATTCTAGAGGAAGGGTTTTAGCCACCCATGTTTGTACAATTACTCAAAACCATGATTAAAGTAATGTACGTACAAGAATAATTAAAAGAGAATTAAAAACCTTGAAACTTAGGTGAAGTTCTTCGCTTCTCCCTTCGCTCCTCTCCACTTTTCCAAAAATATTTTCATGATAAATGATTTTAGAAGCTAAGGGTTTAATTTATACTAAGCGAAAAATTACTTATTTTGGTCGGCCATGAACTCCCTCCATGTCACGCTACCCATCGCGGCAAGTTGCCTTCGTGACACGGAGGCATCGCGCATGCTTACTGGATCTTCGGCCTTGGCATGTCATGGGAGAGGCTTGTGCGCGTCGCCTGGCGTGTCATAGAGGCCATCGCGCCTCTCGCGCGCTGTGGCACGGCTTGGTCGTGCAGCATCCATGGATGGTTAGGTTCTCGCGCGCGCATGGCACGACACTGGGCGCGGCGCACACACATCGTGGCATGCTGCCTGGCGCGGCTAGCCTGCCCTTTGCATTGTCTCATCACCTTCTTTTGCGCTTTATTCTGAGCTTCCTCCTTAAGCCTCAATCATCATTTTTAGTCCCTCCTAATCATTTTAAACCTAGAAAACAAGGAATATCATGTTGGTTAGTTCCGGAACAAAATTAAACATAAATACATCAGAATGTTGTCATATACATTGACAAGCATGACTAAATTAAGGTATAAAATAGCACTTAGGCACGTAATTATGCCCAAGATCATAAATTTTCCTTCTTCTCTCCTTCTCTCCTTTCCGTTCTTCCAAAATAATTTCGTGATAAATGAAATAAAAGCCTAAGTATTTAATTTATACTATGTGGGATTTCGCAAAATTTTGTCGAGGAGGGACTGCCTTCGAATCACGCTGCCCATCGCGTAGGTCAGCCTCCGTGGCATGGAGCTATCACATAGGCTTACTAGAATGCCTCACTGGTCGCGCATGGCAAGGGAAGATGGGCGCCATCGATGTGACACATACATCATCACGTTGCTCGGCGGGCGTGGCACGCTTCTTGTCGCGCAGGATGCCAAGCGTGGCACCGCACAAATGCACGCAGCTGCTGCTTTGCCTACCCTCGCGTGCACACGCACATGCGTGACACGGCGCCTGTCATGTAGGTCAGCTAGCGTGGCACGCTGGCCTGTGCGATAGCTTGCCTTTCATGCCATCTTCCTCCAAACTCCTTCCATGCTTCATTTTTGCCCATGCATCATCATAATTAGTCTGTCACGACCTGAATGGAGGCCCAGATCGTAACATGGGACAAGGAGCCCCGAGAGACTCCAAGTCGACCAGTACTGAACATATAATATAGCGGCAACATAAACGTAACATTACATAGCATGATAAACGGAGCGTACTAGAATTACATATCAGCTGAGTACTGCAATTAGTATGAAAGCCTCTATCATACCAGATGGGTTGATGGGACAACATCCCCAACTAACCCAACAAAACTAATACAAAAGAAACATCACCGTCTGAACATATGGCCCTCGGAACATGAGGACTCACAAAAAGGGCTGATAGCTAACTCTGAAAGGGACTATTGATGGGGATGAGCTTGAGAGCCGGGTCCTGTATCATGAAACGATACAGCATAGAAAGTATTCTGTCAGTACGTGGAATGTACCGAGTATTCAAGGTAAGGTAAATGGACATTGAAAATATATAAAAGCTCAAAAATAATCATAAGAGTAGGACAACATGCTCATAACATAAATAACATACGATAACATAAGGCTCAAGGTTTTCAAATCATTTGTAATTCAGTTGTAATCATAATCATAAGAGAAAAGCTTTACTGAACATGTCTTGAGCCAATATACATAATCATAAACATGCATAAATCATAAGAAACAGTGGGAGATTCTCATAACCGACATACCCCATACGAGCACACATGGAGCCTGACCTGTAACCCTAGTAGGGAGGGCGTTCATACCTTTCCAAGGGTAGAACCATAAAAGCATGATATCACCATGAAAAAGGGCCATTTGAGCCAAGGGACAGTCACAAGGGAGGTCCCATCATGTCCTACGGTGGCATGTAGTTCTGAGATTCTGGGCAGAACCTACGCCCCAAACCTATTCGGTGTTAAATACTACTCCCAAAATATATATAGTGCTCATAGTATAATATGCGTGAGATTCATGGGCTAGTTAAATCATGATAATCATAAAAATGCTTGTATATACGTGAACTAGCCATGAGGGTAAGGCCCGTGAGTCGGCCAAAAACATAATTCATAAATCATGGTATTCATGAATACTTGTAGATCATACATATACTTTGAAAATCATCAATTCATAATGGGTATTTGAATAAATTCATATTTTAAATCTAAATCATGATGGGTTTATGAATAT
>JACEIK010005484.1:78350-109324 GCA_018107945.1 Datura stramonium | reverse complement strand
TCAGGTCAAACGTAGTTCATGCAAGATGATTGATTGACTTTTGAATTCTTTTTCTTCCCTTGTTTTCTTCTTCTCTTTATTTCTTTTTTCTTCTTTGTGTTTGTTGTTTTTCCTTTTAATTTTCTTCTTCTTTTTCTTTTTCCGTTATGATTCCAAAAGAGGGCACGAAAGAAAATAAACTAAATCTCAAAAGGGATGACAACAGATGACACAATATCTTGGATAGCATAATAAAATGTCTTTTTCATATCAAACTTTGAAATGTCAAGTACAAAGCAAAAGAAATTAATTTTGGAAGATAAGGTTCATGCATAACATCTCTTTACAACATCGGTGTTGATAGCTATTTCTGTCATTTTGCCTTCTATATCCGTCAAATATAAAGTACCATTGGGTAATACCCTCTTTATAATGAACGACCCTTGCCAGTTTGGATAGAACTTGCCTTTCACTTCAGCCTGATGGGGAAGGTGTGCTCAATATTAGGTGACCCACTTCAAAATTTCTTGGACTCACCTTTTTATTATATGCTCGTGTCATTCTTCTCTAATATAACTATCCATGACATACTGATGTTAATCTCTTTTCATCAATCAAGCTCAATTGCTCCAATCGAGTTTTAAACTACTCATCATCATCAATTTAAGCTTCCACAATAATTCGAAGGGATGGAATTTTAATTTCTGCAGGTATAACTGCCTCCTCCCTATACATCAACAAATAACGAGTTGCACCTATGGAAGTGCGAATAGTAGTGCGATAACCCAATAATACAAAAAGAAACTTTTCATGCCACTGTCTAAAATCCTGCACCATTTTGCGGAGTATCTTCTTGATATTCTTACTGGTAGCTTCTATGGCCCCATTTTCCTTTTGATGACACGGAGTTGAATTTCGGTGCATATTAAACCGTTGACATGCCTCTTTCATCATATGACTATTGAGATTAGCAGCATTGTCTGTAATGATTACCTTTGGGATATTAAATATGCAAACGATGTTAGAATGAACAAAGTCCACCATGACTTTTGGTTACTGATTTGAACGTTACTGCTTCTACCCATTTTATAAAATAATCAATGACTACCATGATGAACCTGTGCCCATTTAATGCTTTTGGCTTGATTGGCCCAATCACATCCATTCCCCAAGCCACAAAAGGCCAGGGGGCAGATATTGTGTACAACACATAAGGAGAGGAATGTATTAAGTCACCCTGTACCTGGAATTGATGACACTTACAAACAAAACGAATGGAATCCCGCTCCATGGTGAGCCAACAATAACCTTCTCGAAGTATCTTCTTTGCTAAGACATACCCATTCATGTGTGGTCTACAAACTCCATAATGTATTTTTGTCATGATGGTTGAAGTCTCTTTAGAATCTACATACCTCAGAAGTCCCAAGTCAGGAGTCCTCTTGTACAAGATTCCTCCGCTTAAGAAAAACCATTAGTCAATCGTCGAATAGTCCTCTTTTGATCACCGATGGCATGCCTTGGATATTCTCTAGACTAAATGTACTTTTTAATGTCATGGAACCAATGTTCACCATCAAGTTCATCTTCCACTATATTACAATAAACATGTTGATCACGTATCTGTATATATAAGGGGTCAATGTGCACCTTATCAGGATGTTAGAGCAGTAAAGACAAAGTGGTCAAAGTATCATCAATCTCATTATAAACTCTCAGAATATGTCTAAACTTCACTGATATGAATCGTCGATAAAAATATTACAAGCAATCTTAATATGGGATGAGCTTACAGTCACAAGTTTCCCATTCTCCTTGAATTTGGTGGACTAGCAAGTTTGAATCTCCCAATACCAATAATTCTTGAATTTCCATGTCAATAGCTAATCTCAAAACGAAAATGCAAGCTTCATATTTTGTCATATTGTTAGTACAATATATTCGAAGTTGAGTTGTTACAGGACAATGTTGCCCTGATTCAGAAATAACTGATCTTATCTTGACTCCTCTCATGTCAACGGCTCTATCAAAGAACAATTTTCAACTTGGATTATTATCCTCAATAACTTAATCAATACACAAAACTTCTTCATCAAATAAGTACGTCTTCAATGGCTCATAGTCTTCATCAATTAGATTCCTTGCCAAATGGTCCGCCAAAGCTTGGGCCCTCATTGCAGTTCAGGTCACATAGACAATGTTGAACTCTGTAAGCAATATCTGCCATTTTGCAAGTCTACCTGTAGGAATAGGCTTTTGAAAAATATACTTCAAGGGATCCATGCGAGAAATGAGGTAAGTAGTGTAGGACGAAATATAATGCTTCAATTTTTGTGCCACCCAAATCAGGTCACAACACGTCCTCTTAAAAGAGTGTACTTTTCCTCATAAGTGGTGAACTACTTGCTAAGATAATAAATGGCTTGCTCCTTTTTACCCGTGATATCATACTGACCCAGTACACAACCAAAAAAATTTTCCAAAACTGACAAATACTGCATCAAGGATCTGACAGGCTCGGGTGGAACCAATACTAGCAGATTTGACAAGTATTGTTTAATTTTATCAAACACCTCTCTGCATTCTTCAGTCCATTCAATCTCAACATTCTTCTTCAACAACTTGAAAGCAGGCTCGCAGATTATTGAGAGTTCAGCAATAAATCTACTAATATAGTTCAACCTTCTGAGTAAGCTCATCACCTCAATTTTGTTCTTTGGAGGTGATGAGTTGGTACTTTACCAACTCATTAGGCTCTAAAACTTGAGTTTTTATTTCATTCTTAAGTTGATTATTTGGATTTTATGCCCTTTTTTCTTTTGTTGTGTGCAGATGGCTAAAATCGAAGAAAAGAGCAAAAATGGAGCAAAAAGAAGAGAGTGAGAGTGAATCGGCGATTTGCAGATGTAAACCGGCGAAACACCGACCAAGGGATGAATATCACAGCCTTAGAGGATTAATGTTGTCATGCCCCAGAACTAGGGTTGGGCGCAACTGGCACTCGATTCATGGTCGATCGAGAAGTCGGCTATATAACATCTATAAATGTAACACTAAGGCTGACCAAGCCACCTATCACAACCAATCAGGATAAATACTGGGCCAATAATGCCTTGACAATTATAAATATGCAACCTGGAAAGACGACAAGGCTACAACAAAGCTAAACAAAGCAATGAAAAATCAATATGACTACATAACCCATACTACTAAACAAACTAGTCCACATCAGCCTCTACAGAGTAAACAAACTGAAATGCACGGGACAGGGCCCCGGCCTACCCATGCTGGACCTGACCCCATGTTGTATACAAAACTTAAAATAGTCCACACCGGGACATGACTCCACGGAAAGAGAGGAGCATATCCTTTATTCTAAGAAATAACTCCTACTACGTTGATGATGCGAGCCTCGGCTTTGTCACCTGTAGCATGATTGTGGGAAGGATCCCAAGATGAAGGGACATCGATGGAATAAAATGTCTTGATCTGTAAGGTTGAAAATTATAAACATGTAAGATAAAAATGATAACTAGGCCGGAAAAAAGGAGTAGTAACAACACGAAATTACAGCTTGAAGCGACAATAACTTCATTATTGAAGTATAAATGCAATCATCTAATGCACATGAAAACATAACTGAAATTTCGTGACGGTGACCATAAAATCTATACAATTCGTCCGGCCCGGTATACCACATGGGGGTAAAAATTAAAATGCCTCCAGTAGGTGTGCTATGTAGGGTTAAAATAAAAATTCCTCCAACTGGTGTACCATAACGGGGTAAACTCAGATCGGCCGGTGTACCACGTCGAGGGTAAAATCAATAAGACCTCTAGTCGGTGTAACACTGCTGGGGTAAAATCAATAAAGCTTAGACAAAATCATTAATGGAGCCTATGAAGCCTTTTGGACCATCTCAATACATACAACATAGAAATAGAATACTAAACATGTGGCTGCATAAGCACTCCTTCGTAATGCATAGCTGGGCCCGAGTACATATAACATGCAAAGCTGAAAAATAGAACTTAAATGCATGTAATAAACATGTGATCATAAGGAACTACGAGATAACCTAAGAGTTTCAACAAATTTGTGGATCGTCTCCTTTGAGACATTAGAGCTCGAAACCGCTAGCTTGTCGTTCGGCTTAAGGAAAGAAATTATGAAATCTCCCCTTCGCACAGACATGTTTCATAACATACACATAAGATAAGGGACAACCATAACCCGGTAATCCTAATTGATGCTGGTTTACCCTCAATATCTTGCGCGTCTTTACGTAACTAGAATCGTTTACACGTCCTCATCTCGGCTCTTTCACCAATTTCAGATAGAAACCAGACCTTTAAACACATTTAAAATCACATATATACACATGACATACAGCAAGGACCAGCTAACAATGCCCACGTTGAGGGTCTCAACTCAATGTACAACTACGACAACAATCAACACGATATCACACTTTAGGTATCTCCCTTCGGCTAGGCATAATCTTAACATTTATCCTCAATAAAACATGGGACTTTAAAGCAAATGTGAATCTTAACATACTGCCTCAAGACTTTTAAAAAGGTTTCTATCTCATTCGATTCACATCGCACGAATCGTGCTTGAAAGAATGATGGACGGGCGCCTTACATACCTTTCTCCAGATGAACTTTTCTCTGGCCGATTTCCTATCTCAATGATCAATAGCCTTCAACCTCCTTAATCCAGGTGGTGTTATAGGCCAAAAACAAGCTTAATATATATCAAAAATACAGCCAACATAACTAATCGGGAAGTAGTCAAAATAGCAACAACAACACACGGCAACATCAACAACATTTAACCATTAGCTCAACTAATTTTTCACTAACTTTTGAGGAGAAAACGAGAGAGGAAATTTACCCTAGTTTTTTACATTCTACCCCTAAATATAAAGAAGTATAATTCAACAAATTTAAAAGCCAATAAGCCTAAGGAAAACGAGCAAAACTCAGCTAACAAACAGTCCATCGGCAGCTCACTTAGCTGCCAATTTTCAGATTTTAAGCACCGTTGGGAGGAGTTTAAAAGGGAGAAATCCTTACCTTTTCTCTTGATTTAACACCCTACTCAAAGATGTATATATAGGCAGTCAAAATAAATTTTAGGCATGAGAAAAACTTCTTCAAACACCAGAAACGAGCTCCAAAACAGCCCCTAACATACTTGGCAAGGTAATCTCAACTTATCTTGTGATTTTCTTGAACTTTGCTTGATGTTCCTCCTTGACTTCCTTTGTCCTAGCTGCTGGAATTGAGAGAGAACTGGAATCCTTAGCAAGCTGGTCAATTTAGATTTAGATGGAAATGTTTTCTACAAGGGAAAATCATATTTTAAAGTAAATAGGGCGGTGGAGCGCTTTAGAGCGTCATGCCCGCGTCACCTTCGGAGATGGTTGATAAAATCTCCATAACTTTTACTCTGAACTCTGATTGACAAGAGAGTTTGATGTTATGAAAACTAGACTCAAAAAGAACTTTAATTTG
This sequence comes from Datura stramonium, assembly GCA_018107945.1. Classification (NCBI taxonomy): domain Eukaryota; kingdom Viridiplantae; phylum Streptophyta; class Magnoliopsida; order Solanales; family Solanaceae; genus Datura; species Datura stramonium. The sequence continues at coordinate 103,823 of JACEIK010005484.1, read as the reverse complement.
ATAGGTCGTAGGGCTTCTAATTCATTATATATTTGGAGATATGGTCTTCTAAAGTTGGCCCTTACTTATGAAGCTTCACATACTCTTTGGTTTTTTGATCGTACACATTTCCTTGACACCTACGACCAATATACAACCATTACTTTCCCTAACCTAGAAAACATCGAATAATTACCAATAAAAATTTTGGGGTATTCTATATTCTCCCCCTAGGAACATTAGTCCCCAGAATGAAAATTAATTTCACTTAATATGCATCAAAATAAGTATCAAACACATACCTTAACATTACGTTGACATCGTAAATAGGTGAGGATACTTATTCCTCATTTCCTCCTCGGCCTCCAAAGTCACTTCCTCGATATTATTACTTCTCCATAATACTTTAGCGGGGCGACTTCTTTGGTTAAGTTTCACGACTTGCCGGTCAAGAATAACAAGCGGAACCTCGGTGTAAGATCATCTCCTCGAGAAATTCGGACATCATCGATGGAAAACATGAGTTTGGTCTCCTATACACTTCCGCAACATCGATACATGAAATGCGGGTGGATTAGCTATCAGGTGGCAACTCCAACTCGTAGGCCGCACCTCCTATCTGCGGATAACTGCGCGAGCCCAACATATCTAGGACTTAGCTTGCCTTTTTGGCCAAATCACACAACGTCTTTCATAGGTGACACTTTTAGGAAGACCAATCATTAACAATAAACTCCGGCACTCGACGGTGTACATCCATAAGACTTTTGCACACTCTGGGCTGTCTAATGTCGATCTCTAATAAGTTTCACCTTGTCAATAGCTTGCACTAAGTACGGCCCCAATAACTGCGCCTCACTTGAGTTCAAACCAACCCCTTTGGTGACCTACGTTTTTGCCCATATAAAGCTTCGTATGGAGCCATCGAGATACTTTCTGGTATACATTATTATGGCGAACTCAATCAGGAAACATGATCATCGGCTTCCTCAATCTAAAACACGGGCACGCAACATGTGTGAGCGTTTGAATGGTGCGTTTGGCTGTCCGTCTGTACGAGGATGAAATGCGGATGCGAGGCTTACACGAGTGCCGAGGCCTTTGGAAAAGCTTCCCGGAAGTTTGTTGTGAACTTAGCACCTCTGTCAGAAGTAACGAGACAAGGGGCGCCATGTGGCGGGCTATCATCGTATAAAGCCTAGCATAATCCTACGCGGCATATGTGGTCTTAGCGCGAGTGGTGATTTGGTTAATCATCAGCACTATTACCGAGATAGAATCATGCTTCCACCTTCGTTAGGGTACATCAATAAAATCCATATTAATCACCTCCCACTTCCGAGCTGGAATTTCTATATCTGCACCAAGCCTCCGGGCCTCTAGTGCTCAGCCTTTTGCTAGCGCTTGGTGGGACAGCGAGTCACAAGAATGGTGATGTCCTTTTTCATGCCATTCCACCAATATAGCTGCCTCAGTTCACAATACATCTTTGTGGCACTGGGTGTACTGAATATCGAGAATAATGAGCTTCGTTCATAATTTGTTCCCGTAGTTCACCCACATTAGGTACAAATGAAGTGACCACGGTATCTAAGAAATCTATCGGGTCCATAATCAAATAGGCTCTTTTGCTTCTATTGCGGTATCTTTGTCTCCAATAAGACCTTTCTGCATCATCGTATTGTCGTTGCTTAACTTTTGCTACCAAAGACAATTACGCTATGTTTTGACAATAACACCCCCATATTCGGCATCCAAATAGCAATTTGTAAATCAGCCAACTCACTTAGTAGAGCCTTAAATCATTTCAATCACAGTCGACTTGAATGTGACTCAAGCTACCCATAGACTTGCGACTTGGCGTATCAGCTACAACATTTGCCTTGCAGGATGATCTGAATGCTAATGTCATAATCCTTATTAATTCTAACCACCTTCTTTGGCGTAAATTCAACTCATACCTGCTTTGAAACAAATCTTTGGAGGCTCTTATGATTTGTGAAGATATCAACATGTACTTTCAAGTATAAGTAATGGCGCCAAATCTTCAATGCAAATACCCTTACGGCCAACTCAAGATCATGGGTAGGATAATTTTGCTCGTGCTTCCTCGTACAGAGGCATGGCAAATGACAACTAGTATTGCATCGAGAGTACATCTGGCCAAACTCCTGAGAAGCATGCAATGAACCCTGTAACCCTCGACACCCTCTACGGAAAATCGGGACATGAGTCTTTGAGGTCAGCCTATCCTTCAATTCACAAAAACTTCGGCTCACATGCCTCTGTCACCGAATCTTAGGCTTTGCTTTATGAGTCAGCTTTGTCAATGGTGCAGCGATAGTAGAAACCTTCCCACAAATGCGGTGATAATAGCATAACCCCGAGTGCGAACCTCTGCCCAGGATTCAAAGTGCATTCTTTTTCTTGCCTCTATCTTGAGACTATCCACTCTTTATACCTTTAGGCGTAATTACATGACGAGGGAAAGCCACGAGATGTTAGCCAAAACTCCGTTTAGAAAATTTAGCATATAACACAGTACTCTTGTAGAGTACGCCAATACTTCTCTCAAATGACACACGTACTCGTACCGGATCGTGAGTAAATCAGAATATCATCAATGAAGACGATCACAAATACATCAAGAAAAGGCACAAACACTAGATTCATGGGTCCATAAAAATTTGCTGGGGCATTAGTAAGACCAAATGACATCACTAAGAATTCAAAATGGGCGTATCTAGTCTAGGAAGGCGTCTTGGGGATATCAACTTCCCTAACCGTGGCAGTGGTACCGGATCTCAAATCAACCTTTGAAATCGGCACCACATATGCTGGTCAAATAGGTCATCAATCCTAGGAAGTGGGTAGTTATTCTTTATTGTAACCTTATTTAGCTGCCTATAGTCGATACACGTTCTTAACGACCCGTCTTTTTTCTATGAAATAACAGCCCAGTGCGCCCCCAAGAGGTGATACACTAGGTCGAATAGATCCCTTCTCGAGCAGATCTCTCAGTTGCTCCTTTAATTCCTTTAGCTATCTTTGAGCCATTATGTAAGGAGGGATCGATATAGGTTGAGTACACGATAATCAATAGAAAAATCTATCTCCAATTTCGGGGAGAATTCCGGAAAATCCTCACGGAAAGACACCCCAGGGAACTCATTTACAATTGGAATTGATGGAGAGTCGTAGGCTCACATTCAAAGTTTATTACCCGAACCAAATGAGAAATACAACCATAGATATCAACTTGAGCCTTAATTTATGAAATAAACTTACCTTTAGGCATAGCGGCATCACGCTTTCCATTCCGGGCTGGCTCATAGGGAAAATTGAATCGACAACTTTAGCTCACAATCAACATTAGCATAACATGTGGCCAACCAATACATACCCAAAATGATATCAAAATCAACCATTTCAAGCTTAACTAGATCGGCTAAGATTGGATTTATCACATACGATACTATGGGTTTCGGTAAACTCGTCTATGCTCTGATTCGTCGGTGGTTTAGAAACAACAAATGGTATAGATAATAACTCGGGGTATCTCAAAGCTGACTCGCAACCAATGGTGTGACATAAAAGAGTGTAGAACCAAGATCAATAAGAGCATATCTTGCGAGAATAAATAATCCAAAGTACATGTAACAACATCGGTGAGGCCTCCTGGTCTATCATTTGCCAAAGCATAAAATCTATTCGAGGTTGCCCCCGAACTAAGCCTCTCTGTTAATACTCTGCCGTAGCCTGTTTCTAGGCGGGGATCGGTCTGCAGGAGGAGTCGAACGGAGGATGAAGAAGCGGCAGTCGTCGCGCCTTATCGCCTCGAACCTATCTAAGCAATCCTCGCCAAGTGCCACTAGCTTCCACAATGATAACATACATTACGCTTTGACGACAGCGACTGAGATGATTTCCCACTGCGGGGACAAGGCGAAATGGTGGTCGCCTCTGCCAGCCCACTCACAGTCGTCGAGAGCTAGATGAAGCGGGCATGACCACTTCTCTATCCCTAAAGCGAGGTGGGGCACTCCCTTTATTGGCCCTAGCCGGGCGCACGGATTAGTAGGCCCCTAGGTCACCACTGCGGCCCTCTATAAGGAACCACAATCTAGCTCTCTTAGTTGCTCATGTTGTCTCAGAATTTATCCCGTAAGTGATGAACCAAATCCTATGCCTGCGAAAGATTGAAATGTCCATGTGCTCATGGTAGATACACCCAAGCAATCTTGAGCTATATGAATCCCAGCCCTAACACGAACCGATGAACTCTATCTTTATCATTTGAACCATGTGAGGAGCATACTACAAGGGATTAAGCAAGAGAACAATACTCTTTTACACTCATACTTCCTTGCTCTAGGTGCAGAGCTGCCGGCTCGAGCCTTTGACTCAGGGTAGATAGTGGTGCAAAAGGCCTCACTCTTCCCACTCATTTGAGTGGTGCATCGTCTCCTCTAGATCGAGCTGACCTCATACCACAGCTGGCCACATCACGTAGTACGAAGGCCGCCAACTCTACTTCCTCGATCGTTGTAGCTGCATCACCTTTAACACCCTATAAGTCGAGCCAATAAAGTCTGATGATCCTCGCTCGGGTCTGATTCGGTGAATATAAGAGGGCTCAAACTCAAGAACTTGTGGGCCTAGACTCTCAATTGTCTGTCCTCTATGTCTCTCCATCGCCTCCTTGAGCCGCTCTTGACACCAACGGCTATACGAGCCATCGGCTAAACGGCTCCCTCAAGTTTTATCCTTGAAGCAATTGGAGGTACCACGGGCGTGGGAAGATCTGCCACTCCCTAACACCCTCGAAATCTTTGCTAGTGCGGGAAGGTTTGGAGGTCTATTTGCCATTGCTCACGGGGTGCGGGAGGAGCTGCTATTACCTAGGGTAGGAGATTCACTCACGAAAACCTCTAACTTGTCTACGATCCCTTTGGAAGGAGACTAGTACCCTCCCAATATTTGTGCCAATCAACCTTGTAATCGCTTCCTTGTCGTAGGAATACTCCGAAACAATAACACGATTTAGATATCACAAAACTTATGAGTTTCGACCTATAGCATAGTTGTAAAAGAAGTGAAAGCAATTCCTAAATGTCCTGTAGCCTCCCACGATTATAAGTATGGTGCACATCACATACCCATAAGAAAGACTACTAGACACGGCTACGTGGACTCCCAGGACACGACTTAACTGTTCAATCTCATCACGCCCCCGAGAACTATGGTAGGCGCAAGCGGCACTCGATTCATAATTCGATCGAAGGCGGCTATATAGAATCTATAAATGTAATACTAAGGCTGACCAAGCCACTGTCCTGTCCAATCGGGATAATCTTTTGGGCAAATAATGCCTTGACAATTATAAATATGCAACTGGAAAGGCGACAAGGCTATGACAAAGCTAAACAAGTGAAAAATCATCACGACTACATAACCCATACTAATAAACAAACTAGTCCACATCGGCCTCTATAGAGTAAACAAGCTGAAATGCACGGACGGGGCCGACCTTTACCCATCTTTTGTACACAAAGCGAAAATAGTCCACACGGGACATGGCTCACGGAAAGAGAGAACATACCACTATTACGCGAAATCTGTCTCCTACTACGTTCGATGATCGAGCCTCGGCACATGCACGTAGCAAGATTTAGGGAAGGATCCCAAGATGAAGGACGTTAGTACGAATAAAATATCTTGTATGTAAAAATTTGTAAACATGTAAGATAAAAATGATAACTAGGCCGGAAATTATGAAAATAGAAACACGACAATAACTCATTATTGAAGTATAAATGCAACCATCTAATGCACAACAAGACCTCATGAAATTTCGGCGGGCAATGAGCCATAAAATCTATACAATCCATCGGCCAGTGTACCCCTTGAGATTAAAAAATAAAATGCCTCAAACGATGTAGTATATCGGGGTAAAGATAAAATGCCTCAGTAGGTGTACCATGCGGGGCCAACTCCACATCCGGTCGGTGTACCACACGGGGTAAAATCAATAAGACCTCTAGCCGGTGCCAACACAGGGTAAAATCAATAAAGCTTAGACAAAATCATTAATGGAGCTAGATATGGCTTACATTGGACCAACTCAATACATACAACATAGAAATGACGAATACTAAACATGTGGCACACATAAGCCTCCTTCGTAACTAACTAGGAGTGAGTACATATAACATGCAAAGCTAAAAAAATAGAACTTAAATGCATGTAGTAAAAACTTTTATGAATCATAGGGAACTACGGATAACCTAAGAGTTTCAGCAAAATTTGTGGATGCGTCTCCACGGACATTAGAGCTCGAAACCGCTAGCTTGTCGTTCGGCTTAAGGGAAAGAAATTATGAAATCTCCCCTTCGCTTGACATATTTCATAACATACACATAAGATAGAGACAACCATAACCCGATAATCTTTAATTCGGTAAGTTCGTTTACCCTCAGTAACTGCGATGTCTTTACGTTGCTTAAAATCGTTTACACGTCCTCATCTTGGCTCTTTCACCAATTTGAGATAGAAACCGAGACCTTTAAACACATTTAACATCACATATATACACACATGATATACGGTAGGACCAGCTAACAATGCCCGCTCTGAGGGGTCTCGACTCAATGTACAACTACGACAACAATCAACACAATATCACACTTTAGGTATCTCCCTTCGGCTAGGCATAATCTTAACATTTATCCTCAATAAAACATGGGACTTTAAAGCTTAAATGAATCTTAACATACTGCCTCAAGACTTTTAAAAAGGTTGCTGTCTCATTCGATTCACATCACACGAATCATGCTTGAAGAATGATAGGCAGGGGGCGCCTTACATACCTTTCTCCGATGAACTTTTCTCTAGCCGATTTCCTATCTAAATGATCAGCCTTAAACCTCCTTAATCCAGTGGTTTTATAGGCAAACAACAATCTTAATCTATATAAAAAATGCAGCCAACATAACTAATCAGAGAGGCGAGTCAAAATAGCAACAACAACACACGGCAACATCAACAACATTTAACCATTAGCTCAACTAATTTTTCACTAACTTTTGAGAAAACGAGAGGAAATTTTACCTAGTTTTCTATGATTCTACCCCTCAATATGAAGTATAGTGAAGCAAGAAACATCCAAAGACTAAGCAAAACGAGCAAAACTCAGCTAACAAACAGTCATCGGCAGCTTAGCAGCTGCCAGTTTCCCAGATTTTCTCTTTGCCGACTTTTGGGAGGTTTTAAAAGGCGAAATCACTTACCTTTTCTCGATTTCAACTTTATTTAATAAAAGATGGATATAGTCGGTCAAAATAGATTTTGAAACGCAGAAAAACTTCTTCAAAACCTTGCCAAAACGAGCTTCAAAATAGCCCCTAACATACTTGGCAAGGTAATCTCCAGCTATCTTGTGATTTTTCTTGAACTTTGCTTGATGTTAAGTCCTTGACTTCCTTTGTCGTAGCTGCTAAATGAGAGATAAATGGAATCCTTACCAAGCTGGTCGATTTAGGTGCCCAACAAATAATGACGGCTTCTACAAGGAAAATCGAGATTTTTAAAGTAAATAGGGGCGGTGGAGGCGCTAGAGGCGTCATGCCGCGTCACCTTCGTGATGAACCGGTAAAATGCCCATAACACGTTTTTACTCCAAAAGTTCGATTAACAGAAGTTTGATGTTCTAAAAACTAGACTCAAAGATCTTTAATTTGATAGGTTGTGGGGCTTCTAATTCATTATGTATTGGTAGATATGGTCGTTTAAAATTGACCCTTACTTATGAACTTTACATACTCTTTTGTTTTTGATCGTACACATTTCCCTTGACACCCGCGCCGGTATACAACCCGTAATTTCCCTAACTAACGCAAAAATCAAATAATTACCAATAAAATTTTTGGGTGTTATAAATGCCACCGGCGGTTCACATTTGCCGGTGGTGAGTCAGATCCGATCGCCAAATGATACTCAAAAGTTCTAAGAAATGGCTTGAAGACACAGGCGGTTCACGGATTCGTCGGAGCAGCAAATTGTTCAACGGAATTTAGTGAAGATGCGAAAAGTCACACAGTGGTTCACGAATTATAATTGGTGAGCAGCCAGTCCTCCACTTGGTTCTGAAACCAGGTGCTCATAAGAGTATAATAGTACAAACACTTAAAGAGATGAAAAATGCCCTACTTTTCGGGTATAAATAGGAATAATGTACCCATTATTAGGATGTGCGAAGGAGATGAAAGAGAGATTTTGAAGAGAACAAAAAGCATCATATCATTATTTCCCCTTTTATTTGAAGACCATTCTCTTAGGCGAGAAAGGGAGATTCTGATTGAAAATTGTAGAAAGTACTCTGTTCTATTTCCTTTTTGTACTAGTAAGGTTTCAGCTATTGTTGAAATCATTTTTGTGGCGTTGATTCATCTACTCTTGCTATTAAATTTAATGATGCTATTGATGAATGTGTTTTGAATTTCTTAACTATGAATCGCTAAATCATTAACTAGATGTGTGGGATGATTAATACTTAATTGGATTGGGTATTGCTAGAGAGTCATCTTACGTATTTGTTCAATTAATTGTAAATCTATTAGATTCTTTTCAATATATTAATGAAGATCCATTGATTATGATATGAGTCTATTTATTCTTGCTTAATTATTGCTTGAGAGAGAATAATTAAGTATTGGAAAAAATCTAGTAGTGGGCATGTGGATAAGAGATTTGTGAAATTAAACTGAAATAGCTGAAGTGCTTTCTCATTCCTTATTGGCAACTAATAGCTAGGAATAGATGCAGTTATTAATCCAAATCAAATCGAGGTTGAGCTAAATTGTGGCTAGGTTTTGATAAAACTCTAGAAAGAAGTAGTTAATAGGTTGAAAAGGCGAGATTACCCACTTTCAGAGATTATTTACACTTATTGAGCATAAGATATTTGGCATGTACAATTTATTTAGCATTTCATCTACCCCGCACCTCTAGTATTTCACACCCTTGTTGACAACTTAGGCGATCTTTGACAACTTAGCTGATCTTGCTATTTTACTTCACTAAATCAACCAATACAATTCTCTGAAAATTTCAACTCCCCCAATTTTATTTGTTTTTATATTAAATCTACGTGGTGCAAGCTAACATCAATTTCTCAATCAACACTTTAAATTATCATTCCCTAGTCCTCGTGGGATTCGACCCCAGCACTTGCCGGGTTACTTTTTTGATACTCGGTCATGTATGTTCTTTGAATTAAGGATATATTTTGGATGTTATAAGAAATGGTGTCATTGCCAGGGACTAGCGCTTGGTGATCTTGTGTTGATTGTTAAGTTGAAATAGTTTTGCATTGTAGATACTTAACGTGAGTTTTCTATGTTGTTAGGAGCTCATACCCACATGGTCATCACTTCCAAGTAGGGGATAACTCAGTGGAGGGTAACATGGAACTCGAGGAAGATAATCCGGTGATGTCGGAAGTTGCAGGAGCTATTCGCCTACCATCAATGGTAGGGAATGCAGTGTTTTATGTCACCAGCACAACGCTTCACTTATTGCAAATGAAGGGGCTCTTTGGCGGAAAACCAAGTGAGGATGCGAATCGTCATTTGAGGAATTTCTTGAAAATATGTCAGCCCTTCAATATAACAAATATCAGTCAAGAGTCAACCAGGTTGAGACTCTTTCCGTTTTCTTTGGCGGGGGAGGCAACAATATGACTAGAGGAACTCCCTCTGGGATGTATTACTTCATGGCAGGAGCTAACCGAGGCTTTCCTAGACCGCTTCTTCCCTCCATCAAAGATGCTTCAGTTAAGGGATGATATTACAAATTTCAGGCAAGAACCGGGAGAGACTTTACACGAGGCATGGTTAAGGTTTAAAAAGAAGGTGGCTTTTTGCCCAAATCATGGATTGCCGAATATAGTGCTTCTCGAAAGTTTCTATAGGGCCCTTGATTCAATTAACAAGTCTGTGGCAAACAACCTAGCTGGTGGTTCTATTATGGACCAAACATACGGTTGTCCAAAGCTCTCTTAGACTGAATGACAAAGACCAACAGGGCTTGGAAAACAAGAGAAACAAGTGTGTCCATTCATGAAATTAGTTCAAGTGCATTGGCAGCAGAGTTGTGAAAATGGGATGAAGAGCGGGACCAAAATCTCGCCAAGATGATGACACAATTAGAATTGATGACCAAGCACATGATGGGAGCAGGGCCAAAGGTAGTAAATGTCGTGGGAATGCAAAGTCCCTTACAATATGAAGGAGAGTCATCACCGACGAGATATGACGAAGAATTCCAATATATGGGCAACCAAATGGGAGGTCCTCGACCTGGCTTCCAAGGAGAAAACCAAGGCCCATGGTGCCCAAGGGATGACAACCAAGTTTGGAGAAATCGTGAGACACAAGGATGGCTTGAAAGGAATGAAAGATGGGGTAATAGAGAGCCAAACCAAGAGAGTGATCACTATCACAGGAGTTCGAACCCATATATTCCACCTCCTAAGATTGGGAATCCTAAAAATCAGCCAAGCATGAGTGATGCAGGCAATTCAAAAATCAAAAAAATGTTATCTAGAGTTTTGAAGAAGGTGGAGTCGATCGAGAGTGGGGTGAAGGAATTTAGAGGTGAGGTGTATAACCTTGCTCAAACAATGAGTTTACACTCGGCTTCCATCAAGCATTTGGAAGCCCAAATGAATCACCTATCGGCTCAAATGAATCCCCAGATGAAGGGAACACTACCTAGTGACACAATGCCTAATCTCAAGAAAGCTGGTCAATGCATGGACATTGTCACTAGGAGTGGCAAGGTGATTGGAGATGACCCGGTGAAGCCTAGTGAGGAGGAAAGCCTGAAATCAGTTGAAGAAGATGGAGTCGATAAAACGCAAATGACTCCAGTGAATGAAGAAAAGATTGAGGAGGAAAAAGATGGAAAGGATGATGAAATCCTCCTCCATACTGATGATGATGAGGTGGGAATGAAGGCCCCAAATGATGATAGGGTTGAATTAAGAATCCCACCTCTTTATCCACAACGGCTGACCAAGAAGAAGAAGGATGACCAGTTTAGGAAGTTTGTTGATATGTTTAGAAAGGTGTCCTTAAATATACCATTAGTGGATGCTTTACTAAAAATGCCCGGTTATGCAAAGTTCATGAAGGACTTGATAAAGAAGAAAAAGGTAGTTGATGTAGGCAATGAAGAGAAAACGCACCATTATAGTGCGGGGATGATGAGTAATCTTTCCCCCAAAAGGGAGGATCCCGGAGCTTTTACAATTCCATGCACAATTGAGATATGTGTGTTTAAAAAGGCCCTATATGATCTCGGCGCCAGCATAAATTTAATGCCTCTGCTCATTTTTAAGAAATTGGGACTCGGAAGCACGAAACCGACGTCAATGAGGCTGCTAATGGCAGATAGGTCAATAAAAAGACCGGTGGGGGTGCTAGAAGATGTGCTGGTGAGGTGGACAAGATCATTCTACCGACTGATTTTGTTATTTTGGATTGTGAGATGGATGCAGAGGTTCTAATTATTTTGGAAAGACCATTGTTAGCTATGGGGAGAGCTGTGGTGGATGTAGAGCTTGGAGAGCTGAAATTTCGGGTTGGGAGTGAGGAGGTCACCTTCAAGGTGTTTCCATCAGCTGCAACGCCTCCCAAATGCAAAGTGGTTGGAGTATTTCAAAATGATAATGATGGCAAGGGATTGGAGTTGAAGATCATTCTCTTAGCTAAGAGAGGAAGATTCTGATTGAAAATTGTAAAAAGTACTTTGTTCTATTTTCTTTTGTACTAGTAGGTTTCAGCTATTGTTGAAGATCATTTTGTGACGTTGATTTATCTACTCTTTCTATTAAATTCAATGATTCTATTGATGAATGTGTTTTTGAATTTCTTACCTATGAGTAGCTAAAATCATTAAGTAGAGGTGTGTGATGATGAACACTTAATTGGATTGGGTATTGCAAGAGTCATCTTCATGTTGTTCAATTAAGTGTAAATCTATTAGATTCTCTTCAATATATTAATGAAGATCCATTGATTATGATATGATTCTATTTATTCTTGCTTTATTATTGCTTTAGAAAGAATAATTAAGTATCGGAAGAGAATCTAGTAGTAGGCATGGACAAGAGATTGTGAAATTAAGCTAGAAATAGCTGAAATTGCTTTCTCAATCCTTATTGGTAACTAATAGCTAGGAATAGTGCAGTTGCTAATCCAAATCAAATCGGGTTGAGCTAAGTTGTGGCTAGAGTTTTGATAAAAAATTAGCAAGAGGTAGTCAATAGGCTGAGAAGCTGAGATTACTCACTTCCCGAGATTATTTACACTTATTGAACTTATAAGATGACCTGGCATGTTCCAATCTAGTTAGTATTTCATCTACATCGCACTTCTAGTATTTCAAACCCTTGGTGACAACTTAGCTGATCTTGCTATTTTCCTTCACTAAATCTACCAATACAATTCTCTGAATATTTCAACTCCCCTAATTTTATTTGTTTTTATATTAAATCTACGTGGTGCAAGCTAACATCAATTTCTCAATCGACACTTGAAATTATCATTCCCTAGTCCTCGTGGGANCAATCGACACTTGAAATTATCATTCCCTAGTCCTCGTGGGATTCGACCCCGACACTTGCCGGGTTACTTGTTTTGATACTTCAGCCATGTATATTCTTTGAATTAAGAATATATTTTGGACATTATCAGGAGGCGGAAAATTTTGAATAGCTTTGATTTTTGAAGGAACTAATTCAATACCACACCGATTGTCTACAAACCCCAAAAGCTTTCCAGATGGGACCCCAAATACACATTTTGCTGGATTGAGCTTGAGATTGTACTTGCAAAGTCTTTCAAAGAACTTCCTTAGATCTTTGACATGGTCAGATTGCTTTTCAACTTGATAATCACATCATCTACATAAACTTCAATCTCTTTGTGCATCATATTATGAAACATGGTAGTCATCGCCCTCATGTAAGTTGCACCAACATTGTTCAGCCAAAATTGCATGTCTCGATAACAATACGTCCCCCATGATGTGATAAAAGGATTCTTTTCAGCGTCTTCATTATCCATAACAACCTAGTGGTATCCTGTGTAACAATCCATAAAAGACATGATTTCATGCTTAGCATAATTATCTAACAAAATATGGATGTTGGGCAGTGAAAAATTATTTTTGGGCTTGCTTTGTTCAAATCACGATAATCAACACATACACAATTTTTTCCATCTTTCTGTGGAACTAGGACAATATTGGCTAGCCAAGTCGGGTATTAAGTGACTCGGATGACTTCGGCCTCAAGTTGTTTTGTGATTTCTTCTTTAATCTTCACATACATGTCAGCTTTGAACTTCCTCAATTTTTGCTTAACAGGTGGAAATGCATGGTCAGTCGATAACTTGTGAACTACCAAATTAGTGATTAAATCAGGCATGTCATCATAGGACCATACAAAAATATCTTCATGATCAAATAGAGCTTGAATTATTCTTTTTTCTATTGTAGCTGAACGTGCACACTTATCTTAGTTTCCCTGATATCTTCCTGATTTTCTAGATTGATTGCCTCAGTTTCATTCATATTAGAGTTTGATTTAATCTTAAAACATTCAAAATCCCTACTTATTTCCTAAAATGTTTCATCAACATTATATTCAACGTCCTGTTCATTATTTATTAAGTTCGGGCTGAAAATTCTACATGCATGTCATATAATTAAAACCGGCATAGAAAGAACTGTACAAAGGAATATAAATGAAATATATTAGACTCAAACAGACGAAAATTGCATTTCATTGAAAAGGAAGATATAAGGGTTTGAACATTAAAACAAATAAGATAAAATCTGAATTATAACTCTGAATAACTCAGATAATAGAAAGAAAACAAAATAAAGTACCAAAACTCCTTCCTGATGGGGAGAGGAGTGACTTCTTAATTGTTGAGCTGGACATCAAGGACAATGAACTTAACATCTCTGTTGCTAGTACCTTCTCCACTTTCAATCATATTAGCTTCGATGAACAGGTTCTGAAAATAACCTACCAATGCTATGTCAACCTATGCCACTAGTTTTAGAACTGATGGCATGGAGGACTTGGTGGTGCTGGGTTTGATGAAAGACTGGTTTATCGGTGGCACGGGCTTGGCAAGTGAACATGCTTTATCTTTCTTCTTAGCCTTCTTTCTATCTTCGGCTGTAGGTTTGTACCCTAGACCAAAAGAACCAATACTCTGACGTAGGAATATTGGATGTACCTTACCTTGCAGAGATACCCCTAATCCCTTTCCTAGCTCAAAATAAATTTTTCAGCAGTTCATTTACTACCATAATTGATGTAGGAAGCAATTGCCGCCTTGGAATAGGATTCCCTTCACGGATTTTCTCAACAAACACTACCTCAAAAGTTTGATAAATTAGTGTCTCATCAATATTATCGATCTAAAAAAAAGGAACAGTAGAGTCTTAGTAGACAGACAGGTCCCCTTCCCCGTGAACAACCACTTGTATTCAAACTTAACCTCTTGATACAATGTAAACAGGACTTCCCTAGCCATGTATATCCATGGTCTTCCCAGTAAAATATTGTAGGAAGCTGTGATATCCAACATATAAAAATTTATAGTAAAATCAATCGACCCAATTGTCAACTCAAGCTCTATCTCTCCAACGACATCCGTTTTAGCTCCATCAAGAGCTCTAACATACACATTATTGGTTTGGATCCTTTCAGTTGTGACACTCAACTTTTGCAGAGTTGATAGAGGGAAAATATTAGCACCAGAGCCTCCATCAATCAAAACTCGAGTGATGTAGGAACAATCACATTTCACAGTAATATGAAGGCCTCGATTATGCCTTGTACCTTGGCAGGCAGTTTGTCATTTGAGAAGGTGATCCTATTTACCTCAAACATTCAGCCAATAATTTCCTCCAACTGATTCACCGTACTCTCACTAAGGATATGTGCTTCATTCAAGATCTTCATTATAGCTTTACGATGTTCATCAGAGTGTAGTAACAACGATAACAGGGAAATTTGAGCTGGAGTTTCCTCAATTTCTCCACAATGGAATAGTCTGGAAATTTCATCTTTTTCAAGAATTCTTCAGCTTCTTCCTCGGTGACTGGCTTCTTAACATGCATTGTCCCATCCTTCATTGGTTGGTCTTCCTTAACTCTTTCGGGGTAAAGCATCTCCTAGAATGAGCCAAACCCCCTACTTTATTGACTTCATCAGTGACTTATTTTCCCTTACAAGTTACCATAGTCTGTTTGTAATTTCAGGGGACCATCTTGGTATCCACCACTGGAAGCTATGTCACTGGCTTGATAACAACAGGCACAGTGGGCGCTCTTTTCATGGTTAATATACGCTTGCTCGACACTCCCGAAACAGTCAGCTTCACTTTTTCTAGATTTGAAGCAACACTTTTTGATACTCCTTTTACTATCAACACGGGATTCTTTACATCCAGTTGGCCTGGCTTTCCTATCACCTCTTCTACCCCAAAAGGCTTTGCTCTTGTCGAATCTGCAACATTAATTGACTTTTCTACACTAGTTTCAATCTTAATGATGGGTTTGCAGGGAACTAAAGACTTTTTGTCACTATGAACCAACTCCAACATGTTTATTTTGTCATGGGTAGGCAGTGGATTATGATTAATGTTTGGCGTATTTAGGCTTTGTACCATAATTTGGTTCATACCAATCAGATCTTGGATTTCCCTCTTCAAATACCAACATTTCTCCATGTTATGCCCGAGGGTATCAGAGTAATACTCGTACCTTTGGGAATAGTCAATATTTATTAGGGGCGGCTTTGGGATCCACCCTTCAATTAGGCTAAAAACATTCAATGCCCTTAGCTTTTGGAATAAACTAGCATATGATTCTCCAATAGGTGTGAAATTATCCTTGACTAAATTTCCTTTTTTATATACTAGCATGGGTTAAAAATTAGGTCTGGAACGGCTTTGATATATTTATGGGGATGGAGAATGATTTTGAGGAGTTGGTGCACACCATTGTTGGTAAGGAGGGGGTGTGCATATGGTTATGCGTTGTATATAGAATATTGTGGATTTTATGAAGGAAAGTAGTGTTGTGGATGATTATATGGATTTTGGGTATAAGTTTGGGTTTAGGGATGGGTATACTGGCGAGGTGGACCCCTCGAGCTTCGTCGTGATCCAGGTACAACCATAGCTACATCTTTCTTTTTCTTCTTTCCTTCAAAACTCCCTGAACCACTTTGAATTTCTTGAGTGGTCGCCTTCAATGTAGCAAAGCTCACAATGCGTCTTGTCTTAATCCCATCTTCTATCATTTCTCCAACATTTTAATGACTTTAATAAATGATTTGCCCATTGTGGGGAGTAGGTATTTGTAATAGGTCTCATCTTGTTCCTAGATAAAGGTCTCCACCATTTTGCCTTCTTTCATGGGTGGTTTCACCCTTGCAGCCTACTCATGTCATCTAACGACATACTCCCTAAAACTCTTCGTACCCTTCTTCTTCATGCTAATCAAGGACATTTCATCGGAGACCAAATCAATACTATACTGAAATTGTTGCACAAATTCATTGGCTATATCATCCCAAGTGTGCCACTTAACAATTTCCTAATTAATAAACCACTCTGAAGCCACACCTGTTAGGATTTCGTCAAAATAGGACAAGAGCAATTCTTCTTTTTCTCTGGCTCCTCTCAATTGATTATAGTATCACCTCAAGTGCTCCACAAGATCACTATGCCCATCGTATTTATCAAACATTGGTGTCTTAAATCCATGAGGAAGGTGGACACTTGGAAACATGCACAAGTCCTTCTATGAAATGCTTTTTTGGCCTCCTAATACCTGTAACTTTCTCATAGCTTGTTCAAGGGTAGCTGGGATGATCACCTACCTCTCATCCAGTTTGCATACAACAAGAGCTGCTACTCCAGTATTCAGATGGCCCAATTTGAGGCATTATATGGTAGGAGGTGTAGATCTCCTATAGGGTGGTTCGAGGTTGGTGAAGCTACCTTGATAGGGCTAGTTCATAAAGCTATGCAGAAGGTGCAACTTATCAGGGAGAGGTTGAAAACAACGCAAAACCGACAGAAATCTTATGCTGATGTGAGGAGGAGAGAATTAGAATTTGTTGAAGATGATTGGGTTTACCCGAAAATTTCACCCATAAAGGGGGTGATGAGGTTTGGAAAGAAAGGGAAACTCAGTCCGAGATATGTATGACCTTATAGGATTTTGAGGAGAATTGGCAGTGTGGCGTATGAGTTGGAATTACCTCCAGAGTTAGCATCTATGCACATAGTCTTCCATTTGTCGCTATTAAAGAAGTGCATAGGTGATTCAACTTCAGTTGTGCCACTAGATAGTGTGGGAGTGAAGGATAGTCTCTCTTACAAAGAGGTCCCAGTTTAGATCCTAGACCGTCAGGTTCGTAAGTTGAGAAACAAGGAAGTCGCTTCAGTGAAAGTCTTGTGGAGGAACCACCTAGTTGAGGAAGCCACATGGGAGGAAGAAGCAGACATGATGGCCAAACACCCTCATTTATTCCCTTCAAGTTCAATTCTAGCATCAGGTGTGAAATTCCTCCTCAATACACTGTTCAGTTCCGTACTTATCATTTCTATTCAGATTTTCAATATGCATCCTAGTTGTATCAACTCAGGGAGCATGGTTAAATCAGTTTTGAGTCGGTCATTCCTTCATAAATTAGTCATAGTCTCAGTTTGGGAATTGCACCTCTTTTCCAAGTTTTCCAGCAGTTTTATCCGTCATTTAAGGACGAATAATCCCAAGGGAAAGATATTGTAAGACTCTAAAACTTTTCTAGACCAAACTCATACTCAAAAGATTAACCGAGACAACGAGTCGTGGTCAGCTTTAATGACCCATTGTCTAGGTCGTGGTCAGCCCTGCCTTGGTCCTTTGGGAACCAACGGGACATGGAACGACCCGTTGTGAGGAACAATGAGTCATCCTGTCACTCATTGTATTCCCAGTTCAGAGATCATTTTTTCCCTTTCAAGGAACCCACGAGTCATTATTTGAAT
Organism: Datura stramonium; assembly: GCA_018107945.1. NCBI lineage: Eukaryota > Viridiplantae > Streptophyta > Magnoliopsida > Solanales > Solanaceae > Datura > Datura stramonium. The sequence continues at coordinate 85,716 of JACEIK010005484.1, read as the reverse complement.
TAACGACTCGTGAGGTGACTCGTTGGTTGAAGCCCAAAAAATGTTGAAAATTTCCTTCAGTGACAACGAGGGGAAACAACGACCCATTGTATCACAGAACGAGTCGTTGTGTCCACCCATGGTGACAAGTCCAAAAATCCTCAAACTTTTCCAGTGGAGACGATGAGTCGATACAACGACCCATTGGTTCTACCAACGAGTCGATACAACGACCCGTTGGTTCTACCAATGAGTCGTTGTGTTGCTCATTATTGGGGCTCCCAAGTTTTTCCTTCTAGTGATAATGGGAAGCACCCATGACCCGTTATTCATCCAGTGAGTTGTGGTCACCCTCGTTGCCAGTTCCAGTAAGCTAAAAATCCAGGCCCAGGACAAACAACTAGTCCCAACGAGTCGTAATCTCAACCAATCGTAGAGTGACAGTTATCCAACTTGCCTTAAGTGTGGCATGAATAATCCAGGTGAATGACTCCAGGGTAAAGAGGGTTGCTTTGGGTGTGGACAACTAGGTCACCAGCTCAGGGAATGTCCATCAACAGGACGGGGGAGATCTTAGTCTACCACTTCAGCAGGCCGACCAGCTTAGCAGGCCAACACTTCATGTACGGATGGCGGTCACCGCCAAAACCATTTTTATGCTTTTTCCTCTTGTCAGGATTAGAAGAGCTCACCTGATGTGGTCACGGGTATGTTACGTCTCTTCCACCTAAATGTATATGCCCTACTAGATCCAGGAGCCACACTATCCTTTGTGACTCCATATGTAGCTGTTCAGTTTGAAATCAGTTCAGAAGTTCTCTCAGAACCATTCTCAGTCTCTACCCCAGTTGGTGAGTCAATTAGAGTCATCCGGGTGTATAGAAACTTCCCAATCTCAGTATTGAATGAGGTCATTCCAGATGATCTAGTAGAGTTAGACATGGCCGATTTCGATCTTATTCTTGGCATGGATTGGTTACATTCTGGTTATGCCTCAGTCGACTGCAGAACTAGAGTCGTTAGATTTCAGTTTTCTAATGAGTCAATTTTAGAGTGGATGGGCAGTAGTTTAGCGCCTAAGGGTCAGTTTATTTCCTACCTTAAGGAAAGGAAGAACATTACTAAAGGGTGCATTTATCATCTAGTTTGAGTCAAAGATTCTAGTTCTGAGACCCCAACATCTAGTCAGTTCTAGTTGTCAGCGAGTTCCCAAACGTATTTCCCAAAGATCTTTCCGGAGTCCCTCCCAAGCGGGAAATAGACTTCGTCATAGACCTTCTTCCAGACACTCAGCCCATCTCCATCCCTCCTTACATAATGGCATCAGCTGAGCTTAAAGAATTGAAGAAGCAACTAAAGGACCTTCTTGATAGTCATCAGTCCCAACATCTCTCTATGGGGTGCTCCAATCTTATTCGTGCGAAAAAATGATGGTACACTCAGAATGTGTATCGACTACCGTCAACTAAACAAAGTTACAGTTAATAATAGGTATCCCCTAGCTAGGATTGGCGACTTGTTTGATTAGCTTTAGGGAGCCAATTGTTTCTCCATGGTAGATCTCAGGTCGGGGTATCATCAGCTTAGGGTCAGAGAATGTGACATATCAAAAATAGCCTTTAGAACTCGATATGGTCACTACGAATTTGAGGTTATGTCCTTTGGACTAACTAATGCCCCTGCAACTTTCATGGACCTGATGAACAGGATTTTTAATTAGTATCTAGACATGTTTGTCATTGTGTTCATTGATGACATTCTAGTATACTCCAGAAACGAGGAAGAGCATGCGAACCATCTAAGGATAGTGCTACAGATGCTCAGAGATCGCCAGTTGTTCGCTAAATTTAGCAAATGTCAATTCTAGTTGAAGTCTATGATTTTTCTTGGTCACGTGGTCTCAGGTGAGGGTATTTAGGTAGATCCTCAAAAGATAGTAGCGGTGAAATACTGGGCAAGACCTACTTCCCCAATCGACATCACAAGTTTTCTAGGTCTAACCGGTTATTATTGACGTTTCATAGAAGGATTTTCCTCTGTTGAATTTCCTCTAACCAAATTAACTCAGAAAAAGGTAAAGTTTTAGTGGTCAGATGCGTGTGAGAAGAGTTTTCAGGAGTTGAATACTTGACTCACCTTCGCTCAAGTTTTAACCTAAATGGAAGGAACAGATGGGTTCGTAGTCTATTGTGACGCTTCCAGAGTTGGACTCGGTTGCGTTCTGATGCAGCAAGTTAAGGTGATAGCTTACGCCTCTAGACAGCTCAAGGTTCATGACTATCTGACTTATGACATTGAGTAGAAAGCAGTGGTGTTTGCATTGAAAATATGGAGGCATTATCTTTATGGAGCTCACGTGGATGTTTTCACCGATCATAAGAGCCTTTAGTATATGTTTAGTCGGAAGGACTTTAATCTTCGTTATAGAAGATGGTTGGAACTATTGAAGGATTACAACATGAGTGTGTTTTACCACGCGAGCAAGGAAAATATGGTGGTTGATGCCCCAAGCAGGATGTCCATGAGGAGTATTTCTCTTGTTGAAGAGGGCAGAAAAGAATTGGAAAAAGATATTTATAGGTTAGCTCTGTTGAGAGTGTAGTTGGTTGATTCATCTTAGAGAGGAGTAGTACTGCAGAGTGGGTAAGATTCCTCGTTAGTTGTCGAAGTTAAGTCAAGGCAGGATGAAGATCCCATACTGCTTAAGCTAAAAGAAGCAGTTCTTAGAAAAGAAGTAGAGTCTATCTCCAAAGGAGGAGATGGTTTGATCCGTTACCAGGGTAGACTATGTGTACCGGATGTAGGTGACTTGAGACAACATATACTAGCAGAAGCACACAGTCCCAGATATTCTATCCACCCAAGTTCCACTAAGATGTACCGTGATCTATGGGATATTTACTGGTGGAACGACGTGAAAAGAGACATTGTAGAATTTATGGATAAGTGCCCGAACTGCTAGCAGGTTAAGGTGGAAGACCAATGACCTGGGGGTATGACTCAGGATATCAGCATACCCACATGGAAGTGGGAATAAGTGAATATGGACTTTATTACAGGTCTACCATGTACTCGCCGGCAGCATGACTCAATTTGAGTGATAGTGGATTGGATGACCAAGTCAACACATTTCCTCTCAGTTAAAACTATAGATTCAATTGAGGATTATGCTAGGCTGTACATCTGGGAATTAGTCAGACTACATGGAGTGCCCTTTTCCATTATTTCAGATAGAGGTACCCAGTTCACCTCGCATTTCTGGAAGTCATTTTTGAAAGGACTCGGTACCCAGGTCAAGCTTAGCAAGATTTTCACCATCAAATAGATGGACAAGCTGAGCGAACTATTCAGACCTTAGAAGATATTTTGAGAGCTTGTGTGATCGATTTCAAGGGAAGTTGGGATGATCACTTGCCTCTCATCGAGTTTGCGTACAACAACAGCTACCACTCCAATATTCAGATGGCCCGTTTGAGGCATTATATGGTAGGAGGTGTAGGTATCCTATAGGGTGGTTCGAGGTTGGTGAAGATACCTTAATAGGGCCATACACAGTACATAAAGCTTTGCAGAAGGTGCAACTTATCAGGGAGAGGCTGAAAACAGCGCAAAGCCGACAGGAATCTTATGCTGATGTGAGGAGGAGAGAGTTAGAATTTGCTGAAGATGATTGGGTTTACCTAAAAATTTAACCCATAAAGCGGGTGATTAGGTTTGGAAAGAAATGGAAACTCAGTCCGAGATATGTAGGACCTTATAGAATTCTGAGGTGAATTGGTAGTGTGGCGTATGGGTTGGAATTACCTCCAAAGTTAGCATCTGCGCACCCAGTCTTCCATGTGTCACTATTAAAGAAGTGCATAGGTGATTCAACTTCAGTTGTGCCACTAGACAGTGTGGGAGTGAAGGATAGTCTCTCTTACAAAGACTTCCTAGTTTAGATCCTAGACCGTCAGGTTCGTAAGCTGAGAAACAAGGAAGTCGCTTCAGTGAATGTCTTGTGGAGGAACCACCTAGTTGAGGAAGCCATATGGGAGGCAGAAGCAGACATTATGGCCAAACACCCTCATTTATTCCCTTCCAGTTCAGTTCCAGCATCAGGTGCTAAATTCCTCCTCAATACTCTGTTCAGTTCCGTACTCGTCAGTTCTATTAAGATTTCAATATGCATCCTAGTTGCATCAACTCAGTTAGCATGGTTAAATTAGTTTGGAGTTAGTCATTCCCTCATAAATCAGTTCATAGTCTCAGTTTGGGAATTACAGCTCTTTTCCTAGTTTTCCAGCAGTTTTAACCTTCGTTCGAGGATGAATGATCCCAAGGGGGAGATAATGTAACACTCCAAAATTGTCCTAGACCAAACTCAGACTCAAAATATTAAACTAGAAATTTTTGCCTCTGAATGACCGAGACAACAAGTCGTGGTCAGCTCCAATGACCCGTTGTCTGGGTCATGGTATACCCTGCCTTGGTCCTTTGGGAACCAACGGGACACGGAACGACCCATTTTGAGGAGAAATGGGTTGTCCTATCACTCATTGTATTCTCAGTTCAGAGATAAGTTTTTGCCCTTTCCAGGAACCCATGAGTCATACGACAAGTATTTTGAAGTAACAACTCGTGAGGGTACTCGTTGGTTGAAGCCCAGAGAATGTTGAAAATTTCCTTCAGTGACAATGAGTAGCAACAACGACCCATTGTATCACAGAACGAGTCTCTGCGTCCACCCGTGGTGAAAAGTTCAGAAATCCTTAGACTTTTCCAGTGGATACAATGAGTCGATACAACGACCCATTGGTTCTGCCAATGAGTCATTGTGTTGCTCGTTGTTGGGGCTCCCAGGTTTTCCCTGCTAGTGATAATGGGACCAATGACCCGTTGGTTCATCCAACGAGTTATGCTCACCCTCGTTTCTAGTTCCAGTAAGCCAAAAATCCAGGCCCAGGACCAACAACTAGTCCCAACGAGTCATAGTCTCAACCATGCGCCAGTAACCATTATCTAGATTGCCCTAAGTGTGGCAAAAATATCCAGGTGAATGCCTCTAGGGAAATGAGGGTTGCTTTGGGTGTGGATAGTTAGGTCACTGGCTCAAGGAATGTCCGTCAGCAGGACGAGGGAGATAACAGTCTACCACTTTAGCAGGCCGGCCAGCTCAGCAGGACAACACTTTATGTATGAATGGCGGTCAGCGCCAAAATCATTTTTATGCTTTGTCCTCTCGTCAGGATCAGAAGAATTCACTTGATGTGGTCACGCGGGTATGTTATGTCTCTTCCACCTAGATGTGTATGCCCTACTAGATCCAAGAGCCACACAATCCTTTGTGACTCCCTATGTAGCTATCCAGTTTGAAATCAGTCTAGAAGTTCTCTCAGAACCATTCTCAGTCTCTAACCCAGTTGGTGAGTCAGTTAGAGCCAGCCGGATGTATAGAAACTTCCCAGTCTCAGTATTGAATGAGGTCATTCCAGTTGATCTAGTAGAGTTATACATGGTCGATTTTGATCTTATTCTTAGCATGGATTGGTTACACTCTGGTTATGCCTCAGTTGACTGCAGAACTAGATCGTTAGATTTCAGTTTCCTAATGAGCAAGTTTTAGAGTGCATGGGAAGTAGTTCAACGCCTAAGGATCGGTTTATTTCCTACCATAAGGCGAGGAAGCTCATTACTAAAGGGTGCATTTATCATCTAGTTTGAGTCAACGATTCCAGCTCTGAGACCCTAACTATCCAGTCAGTTCCAGTTGTAAGCGTATTCCCTAACGTGTTTCCCAAAGATCTTTCCAAAGTCCCTCTCGAGCGGGAAATAAACTTCAGCATAGACTTTCTTCTAGACACTCATCCCATCTCCATCCCTCCTTACAGAATGGCTTCAGCTGAGCTTAAGGAGTTGAAGAAGCAGTTAAAAGACCTTTTTGATAAAGGTTTCGTTAGGCCCAACATCTCTCAATGGGGTGCTCCAGTCTTATTCGTGCGAAAGAAAGACGATACATTCAGAATGTGTATCGACTACCGTCAACCGAATAAAGTTACAGTTAAGAATAGGTATCCCCTACCTAGGATTGACAACTTGTTCGATCAACTTTAGGGAGCTAATTGTTTCTCCAAGGTGATCTCAGGTAGGGGCATCATCAGCTTAGGGTCTGAGAATGTGACATACCGAAAACAGCCTTCAGATCTCGGTATGGTCACTACGAATTCGTTGTTATGTTCAGATCTCGGTATGGTCACTATGAATTCGTGCTTATGTCCTTTGGACTAACTAATGCCCCTGAAGCTTTCATGGACCTGATGAACAGGATTTTCAAGCAGTATCTAGACATGTTCGTTATTGTGTTCATTGATGACATTCAGGTATACTCCAAAAATGAGGAAGAGAATGCTAACCATTTGAGGATAGTGCTACAGATGCTCAGAGATCACCAGTTGTTCGCTAAATTCAGCAAATTTGAATTCTAGTTGAAGTCTGTGACTATCCTTGGTCACGTGGTCTCGGGTGAGGGTATTCAGGTAGATTCTCAAAAGATAGCATCAGCGAAAGACTGGACAAGACCTACTTCCCTAATCGACATCAGAAATTTTCTAGGTCTAGCTGATTATTATCGATGTTTCATGAAAGAATTTTCCTCTATTGCATCTCCTCAAACCAAATTAACTCAGAAAAAGGTAAAGTTTCAGTGGCCAAATGCGTGTGAGAAGAGTTTCCAAGAGTTGAAGACTTGACTCACCATCGCTCCAATTTTAACCTAACTGGAAGGAACAGATGGGTTCGTGGTGTATTGTGACTCTTCAAGAGTTGGACTAGGTTGCGTTCTGATGCAGCGAGGTAAGGTGATAGCTTATGCCTCCAGACAGCTCAAGGTTCATGAAAAGAACTATTTGACTCGTGACTTTGAGTAGGCAGCAGTGGTGTTTGCATTGAAAATATGGAGGCATTATCTTTATGGAGCTCATGTGGATGTTTTTACCGATCACAAGAGCCTTCAATATATGTTCAGTTAGAAGGACTTGAATCTTCGTCAGAGAATATGGTTGGAGCTATTGAAGGATTATAACATGAGTGTGGAGCTATCGAATTCTAGGGCCTAGGTATCTCAACATGTTTAACACAATTGTATGCTTCCGTACGAATCACATTTGCATCTTACAATCATGTGTAGCACATAACAAGACTGTCGAACCATTAATTAGCTACACGTTTGGAAAACAAACGAAAGAAAAAAATCTAAACCTATCGACTAAATTTCCCTTAAGACGGTCGTCATCCATCTATCTTAGGAAACAGTCGCTATCTAAGACATTGGTTCAAGGGGACTATTCTCGGGAAAAGCACCGAAAACAAAAACCGAGAAACCCAAACAAAAAAATTTTGATAGAAAAAA
>JACEIK010005482.1:93616-109339 GCA_018107945.1 Datura stramonium | reverse complement strand
TTGTTATTTTCAAGTGGTGAGAGCTAAATTCAATTTCTCAAATGACACTCTGTGCATATCATTCACTAGTCCCTATGGGATTCGATCCCGATATCCGTCGGGATATTTGTTTTTTAAACAACCACCGTGTATGCTATTTTGTAACGATGAGTATATTTTGGACGTTATTAGAAGATGGGCGGATCCTCCAAGACACCAAATGGAGCCACCTCCTAGCCTCCGCGGTGAAATGAGTACTCTGGATCCCCGTTCGAGTAATCCCCCAGTTCCTCGAAGCCTATACTCCTCCACCACTAGAGTGTCTACCAACCATTTCCCATTCCTGAGTATATCCTGGTCCTTTAGCTCAGACTCTGGCAGGTTGGGAAGACCCAACGCATCATTAATAGCAACAGCGGTCAGGATAATTTGCCTGCCCCGGACGTAGGCCACCGACTCATCCCAGCTCCAAGAAATGGTAGGGAGATTGGCGTAAAACTCCCTAACCTATGCCTCATTTACCTTGCCTGGGTCCTTCACCAATGGGCCCCAACCCAACTCCTGAAGAAGGGCATAGAACTCCAGAGCCTTCTCCTCCACCTCCTGTATTACAAAGCCCCTCTCATGCAGCAAGTCCTTTGTGGCATGTTCATTGTATCTGAATTGATACTGATCATGAACGAATTGGATGTACTCATTGGTGCGAAAACTGCTGCTAGTAGAGGCTATAATAACAAACCTGAAATAAATGAAAAGGGTTAGAAGGGAACATTGCGAGGTGGGAAGATAAGAAAACCAGGGCCTGAAAATGAAAGGAGGTACTGCCCATTTGGATCGCTGCAGCGGTCGTACATCCGCTGTAGTGGGTCTGCTTCAGCAAAACAAAGACTGCTGGGACGGTACCGCTGCAGTGATAAGGGGTCCGCTACAGTGGCATCGTCTTATCCATACCTCCGTAGCCCATCAATGGAGGTTGAAAGTTAAACCTCCATAATCCACCAAACTAACTACAGGTCGGGCAAGGGGTCGACTTAACCTTTCCCTACCAACAATTTTCATTTCAATAGGGCTCGAATTCAAGCCCGAAAAGCAAAAAGCAACCCAACCCATCACCCTACTCAAACTCCCCATTTTCGAGCCACAACCACATGAAACCAGCCAAAAACATACAGAGAATGAAAGGAAATACTTGAAGATGTAATAATTACGAGTATGCTTTGGAATTATAGCCTAACAAGCAGAAAGGAAAACCTACCCTCCCCACTTCAAAAACTACACAAACACGATAGTAATAGGCATAATATTGCAAGAAAAGGAAGCAGATGAAGCCTAGGATCATAAGAGAAAAGCATTACATGAGAAAATGTCGATTCTTGTTGGGGGAAGTTGAGAGGATTTGTGCAAAATGAATTGGAAAAGTTGGAAAGAGCTTGAAAACTCTCTTTTCTGCTTTTAACTGACCCCATCGTCCACTACAGCAGACCATATTTCCGCTGCAGTGAGACTGCTGTAGCGGGAAATCCACTCGTTGTAGAAGACCGTCAAAACTAGTGATTGTTGAAATTCTTGGCCAAACCTCACTTTTTTGGAAAACAATCGGTCCAAGATGTCTAGCTAATCAGCAATACCTAGGAAGTTCGGGTACAAAGGGAAATATCTGTAACATCGAAGGAAGGGTATCAACGAGAATTAACGTTTGGGTCTAGGTTAAAACCTAAGAGAATAATTATGACCCCGTTGGAATTATTGGTCACGCATGAAAATAATAAAAGAGTTTCGAAAATAATCGAACCAGAGTCTGAAACACAGGAGTTAAACGAGTCCCCACACTGACTAGGAGTAATAGGAAATTTGTGTTAGCTATTTAACCATGCCTCAAAATTATAGCGCCATTTGAGGACGAACAAATTTTTAACTAGTATCTAATGTAACTATCCACCCGGTCATTATAGCATTCCGACCCCCTAAAAATTGAATGAATTAAAATTTCTAGAAATTTACAATAAATCCCTGATAAACGATGGACGCACGGAGAATAAATTTAAACGGGCGTAGTCGAGATTGGGCAGACCTAAATGAGTGTCCACCACAATGAAAATGATTTACGCTACAGCAAACCATTGCAGCGGTAAAGGTGTCCGCTGCAGCGGATGACTCGGACCAGAAATCCACAATGTCGTTCTAATTTGGATATTAAAAATATATTCCTTAAGGAGGAATTATTTAAAATGTCTAAAAACAGAGAATAGACTTTTAGAGGAAAACAAGAGGATCCAAAGGGTGGAATTCGATCTACATGGCTAGGAACTTTCATGAGGAAATCGAAAAAAAGGAATATGTCACGCCCCACCTTGGGAGGCATGAATGGCACCTATTGTCACACTGGGACTTGGCTGATCTGGCTGGACATACGCACCTCTGGTGCCTTCCAGCAACTCAAAATCAGGAAAACAAATTTCTAATTCTCTGTTGTAAACACAGCCTCGGGCCAACAAGGCCACACAGCACCTATAAAAGAAAACAGCTAACCTAGCCAACATAATAATAAAGGGATGCTACGTGGGCTAACAAGACCACCATGTTGTCTAGTCATAACTGAAGGAAAGCAGACAGTCATACTTGTACTATAGCCGACAAGGTTGCTACCTAAAAGCTACACTAGGCCTCACACGACCAACATGAAAAATATAACATATATAGGTCCCACGACCAACAACAACCAACTAACTGAAGAATGTAGTCTGCAAGACTCTAAGAGTGAAAACATTTGTCAGGATAGGGCCCCGACCTACTCAAAAATTGTACAACAAAAAGAGCAAACTCCAACTACCTAGCAACTCCGAATGAAAGGAGCTGACCAATCTGCTAACTCTGAATATATGCTAAAGGAGGTCCTGTAACATGTCTGTCTAAACCTGCAGGCAAATATGCAGTTCCCCATAGTTGGGGGTCAGTAGAATATGTACCAAATATGTGAGGCAATAATAAAATCTTAATAAAAGATGATAAAGATCTGAAAGTAATCAGCGACAAGGGTAGAAGATAACCTGTAAGCTTTCTTATCCATAACCTACATCTAGTAAACCACTGCACAAATAAGAACTGAAGCTTCACGGCTATACATCCATAAACTATATCTAGCAAGAAAGTACCCAAACAAGAACCTAACATGGCCCCCATAATCCTGGAAGGTGAAAGCACCACAAAAATAACCTATCGTGTCCCCCATAGGCCCTGACAAGTAAAATTCAATCTATATACCCCTAAACAGTTCCTTATGATTCTACTGGTAACTATAGCCAACCTACCTGGCCTCTGGGTCTGCAACTGAGCCTGCTAGACTCCTGTAACTGTGTCTGAGCCCGTTGGGCTCCTGTAACTGCACCCTGGGCACACAAAGCTCGACGGAGAGGTTCATACCTGGATGGACATAAATATGGCCTTATAGGCCTGAGTCCTTTCAGACATCATATAGCTCCTCTGAGTGACATCACATAGCTCCTCTGAGTAATCCATAGCCCCGTAGGAGAAGACACTGTTAACAATCCTGAAGTTGGTCAGCGAAAGGCTATCCTAGGTGGGGTCAATCCCAACCGAAGTACTACATTTTAGTCTCAATCTCGCCACTCAATAGGCATATCTGGCCCCTCAGGCCTAACACAACCACCACTCACCCCTAGAATAGTATGTATAGCTGTCAACTACACACCCCGTGTGCCTACACCTGACCAGCGGATCCTGTCAGTGATTATAATCTCTAACGGCCCAGACAGAATAGGGCGATGTCCAGAGTGGCCTAAGAGATACCTTGAAGGTCAAGCTAGAACAATGATATCTCATAAGCGAATAGTAAAGTCGTAGATGACCAACTATTTAGTTCCTCTGCTTAGAACAATTGGGGGCCTGCTACTAATCGGACATGCTCCTAAGCAGTCAGCCTTAACTCTCTACAGGCAGTTTGCTATACCTCTTAGCCTGGAAGTAACACTATGATACTCTAGTCCTAGTCCTTTTAGACCTTAACTTAGTCTTTCCAAATTTCATATACCTCCTCTGGGCGATTCATAGCCTCGTAGATAGGTATATCTGGACCTAGCCCTTTGCGGAACCATGTACCTGGGCATGTATAAGTGTAGCTTGGAGCATTGGCCGCATATTTAATCCCTGACAAGGTTTCCCCCTTAGGAAGTTACTTAGTCTATCAAATTTCTAATAGCTGGGGTGGTTTCCTGAGTGACCTATATGACAAGCAATGAGTCAGTTGAGGCTAACGGTTACTGACAATAGCCAATCATATGGCAAGTTGTCACTCAGTTCATTAGGCAACCCTGGTGCCATCAACTCAAATATACAACCACTCTATCAAGATTCAGGTCCTAGGGGAGTCAAGGTACATCAACGGCCTCTGGGAAAGCTTTACTGTCACTATAGGCATCAAACTAAAGGTTGTATTGCCCGGCTACGCCTTATGTTGTCCAACTTTACCAAGTTTGGCCCAACAACTAACTACAATCTTCTAAAGTCGTGGTACGACAACAAGATATCAAAACCACTCTAAATAGTAAATAAGTGAGTAGGGAAATCTCTACGATGCTCCTGCACTAGTCATACTTAATATACTCTTTCCTGACAAGGGATATTACCATGCAATCTTAATTCATCTTACAATAGCTAACCACAACATATATAATTATTATCTACTTGCAAAAACTAATAATAACATATCTATCGCGCCAGCCTTCTGGAATTTGTAAAATTCCAGATTTTGCCNAATAATAACATATATACGTTCAACTTACTTACAAAGGTATGGGTCGTATCACTATACGACGAGAATAACTTGTCGAAGAGATAAGCCTTAACATACCTCGAATGCCGACTTTTGCCCACTCAAGCTGTTTCCATCCTGAACCCAGTAATTCCACTCAATTGCAGCCTTTACACTGAGAGAATAAGGCTATTTCAATACTAAGACCCAACAAATAATGATATCTTTCAATAATATTAAAAATAACTCAACTTCGTCCAATTCGATCGAAAACTCATAATTTCCTGAGAGTCTAGAAGGTAGAAATGCTTACCCGTCACTTGCAGTCGCTTAGGACTCGATTAGAAATGATTCCAACAACTTTTACTCAGCAGGGTTCCGGTACTCCGAGTGAATTTTCAAGAAATAACTCCGTAGGGACGTTCTTCTTCGGCCTAGAAATCTTTACCTGAGAAGAATTGACGTTTGGAGGTGATTTAGTGGCATAATTCGACTCAAATATGATGAAATCCTCGAGAGGAAATCGCCCCTAACTAGAGATCTCAATTGGGAAATATATTAATGATCAAATATTTCACACTTAACATATATATAGGGAGGTGGTGCAGCGGAGGCACAGCGCGCCACCTACAGCGCCAAGAGTCGGGGGCGACACGCCGCTCAAGGCGCCGGGGCAGAGGTGCAACGCAGCGCTCCTTGTGCCCTGCCTCTACTTCGGCCTCCTTCTTACTCGACAATGCACTCGTGCGATCCCCTCTTCGGGCCTTTTCCCACATGAGTTGTACTCCAAACCTCTCAACAGAGGACACTCGCATCGGTTAAATGGTAAGAACTTATGAGGTGTAATAGAATAGCCGCAGACGAGGACGATCGGGACGATAGCTTGGCACCCAGGTAGGCTATGATTTACTCACTTTTGCATTAGACTTTGGTTAGCTAAACATATACGTGCGTATGATTTATATTATTTCGATTAATAGGATTGTATTTTTAACTATTGTATAGTCTATTAATCGGAATCAGTGAAAATCTAAGAACAAGAGTGTTAGAAGAGAGGCGATGAAACCTTATAATGAGGAAAAACCCTGGGGAGATATTTCAAACAATATATGGACTTATGTTCTAGGATATGCTTTTAATCGAACATTGTTGAGGAGGATAGCTTTTGGTGTTGTTGACAGAATATTCTCAGGTATAAACATGGACTTCTTCCTTCTTTGAATCGAAACCTTAGACGCGTAAAATCACTTAGACTCTGTGTAGGAGATGTGATTAACGGATTGATTAATAGGTTATACCTATGTTTGAGCATGAGATGAAGCGAGTGGCGTAGGATAGTAATCTCTTACATAGTGATTTAAACGTGCCATGGTCGATATTGTATTTTTTGGATTGATGGTTACTGTCCATATTAATGGTACCACTGTGATAAGTTAACTGTGATGTAAGCTTGCTATGACATTGTACATTATGGTGGGTAATAATAAAACAATACTTGGGAGAAACTGGAAATAAGACTGGTCGCAGTACTGTCAGCAGTACAACTGCAGCGGGTAGTATACCGCTGCAGCGAGACCGCTATAACGGTAGTGATGCCGCTACAGCAGAGCCCAAAATAGTGAGCGGGCCAGGTCAAAAATCTTATAACGTGTTGAATTGAATGTTATTACTATTGTTCGATACGAGGTTGATTTTAATTCATGTGATTGTACTTGTTGTGCGAATGTGTAATTCTTGTCATGTGATGATTTGTTACGTGTGGTGTTGCATTATGCGTCCCAAGATTGAGGGGTGAATTGGCTTTAAATGAATGGGTGACTAAGATGACGAATAATATGAAGGAAAGTTATTGATATGATTGTAAATGAGAGGCCTATGGCCGAAGTTAAGGAACTCAGATGAACAGGTTACTATAATTAGATTTCAAATAAGGATTGGATACTCGAATGGCTCGTGCCCGAGGTGAGCATCCGGGCGAGTGATATGAGAGATTACACAGACAGGTATGGCTAAAGAACCATGCAGCTGGGTGTACGAGTGGGTACACAGACAGGTATGATGAATGTTCATATGGTTGGGTGTACAATACATGGATTTCTAGAGTCCTCTGCAGGTCATGACTAGAAAGGCAAGCATAAGACCCTCTGGCATGTATGTACAGTGATATGATGAAGGCGTGTGCCCGACATATCACCGATAGTATGATTGTTAGACAGAAATTATGTGAGTATGGTTGATAGACATACGGTTGTAGATGCAGAAAGGTAATTGATATACCAGCGTGATACAGGATATACTGACATGAATCAATTTTTGAGGTGAGGAACAAGTGTGGGATACCATTTATGGATATTCAGTTCAGGTATGATATCTTATGACATTTCGTGGTATAAGGTCAGGTATGTACATGTACTTACTATTGGGAAATTGACTCCCTCATATTGTTTTGATAACCTTGTGTGTACTTGAATAGTAACCTGTAACTGCGTTTGGTTGTCTTATGTTAAATTGTATATAATTGTTGTTGTAATTGTATTAGATTTTCATAAATCAATATGAATTTCATACAAATTTTATACAGTTAAATACACATTTCATACAAATTTTATATATAAATCATGAGCGATCTAGATTCGATGTGTGATATTTTTACAAAAACTTAACATAAACTTTATATAGTTATATACATATTTCATACTAATTTTTACACAGTTTCATATATTAAAAAATGTGAGTGAAATTTTAAGTCTAAAGTGAGATATATATATTTCATGCACAAAATTTTGAGCAAAAAATTCATGCATTGAGTAAAATTTCATAAATGTTTTGTGAAAAAACTCCTGTTATATTTTGTAAATATTTTCACTATATATCGTAACTATAAATCTAATTTCATGTACATAAAAAATTCTTCCTTTTTAGAATTTTAACATACTCCTCGGTCTCAAGATTCAATTAGCATTATTTGTTAAGGTCAAACTGCAAGAATTTTTCTCGTTATCCTCTAGTTTCGGCGTGGATGCTATGTATTTTGTTACGACCCCCTTTAGGTTGGCATAACTGTGTAGGAGTTAGTTGAGTTGGCAGGGAGTTAGTTTTTCTTTTAGGATCACGTGATCTGCACGTGGATTTCCTTTCACTATGTTAGTTACTAATTGATTTTCCTGCCCCATTTTCCTCAACTGGAAGTGAGTCTATAAATGATTGTCTCTAATAGAAAGAGGGAATTATTGAGAATTATCAATCAATAAAAGTTGTCTTCAATTTCTAGTTCTTCTTTCTTAGAGTATTTGTTCAGGAACTTCAATTAGTTGATCCTTAGAATACTCGATTTATTTTCTATTTTACTTGAGATCGTATCATTGATATCATAGTTAGTCGTTCCTCAGATCTGTGAGATGGGTGATCACAATACAAGGTTGCAAGAGATGCGCAGAGAGATCGATGGGTTGAAGGGATCCATGGATGGAGTTGATGGTTCTGTTGCAGAATTGAGCAGGGTTGTCGATACAAAGGTAACAGATGCTATGAGTGAGATTAAGACATTACTAGTTACAATGATGGGAGGCCAGGAGTAAGTTAGGAATGGTCGTCCAGAAGGTCCAGTTGAGAATGGGGTACGTGAACTAGAAGCAATGGGGGAAGAGGTAAGAGGGGAAGAATATTAGCTGCCTACCCCCAATTACCATGTGGAATTTCCAAAATTTGATGGGATTGGTTTGAAGGATTGGATCTACAAGTGCGAATAATTTTTCGATGTGGATGAGACCCTGCAGCTTCGAGGGTTAAACAGGCTTCATGTAAATTGGAGGGAAAAGCTTTGTAGTGCCATCAAACATTTATGAAGAACAGGCTCACTCGAGAATGGCCTGGATGGGGAGAATATGTGTGGTGCTTGTATGCTAGGTTTGGCACTGAACTCTTTGATGATCCAATGGGTGACTTCAAGGACTTATGCCAGGTATCATATGTTCAAGACTATGTCGATACTTTTGATGAATTGCTAACTAGAGTAGAATTAGCAAATGAATATGTGGTTAGGTGTTTCATAAGAGGCTTGAAGCCAGAAATTGGCCTGACTGTCAAGATGTTTGCCCCTAGATCTCTGTAAAGGGCCATCAGTTTGGCAAGAATTCAGGAGCATACCATCCTTCTATACCAACAAACTACCAAAGCTCATTTCACTGTTGTACCTAGTTCATCTGTTTCCATAACTAGTTCTAGACCACTAGTTTTTTCGCAACCTTCTCTAAACCCCATACCAAAACAATCCCAATCACGACTTCCTACTCCAAATACTAGGGCCTTCAAGCCTAGGTTCTTGAACCCTACTGGGATGGAGGAAAGAAGAGCCAAAGGGTTATGTTTCAATTATGATGAGAAATTTACTGCCAACCATGTTTGAAAGAACAAAAGACAATTGTTCTCCTTAGAGTTGGAAGATTATGTAGAACATGAAGAAATAGATAAAGATTGTATGTTAAATTCAGCAGGAATGTTTGCTATAATGGCACAGGGTTTGGCTACTGATGCTGAGGGGTCGATTATGCCCTATGTGTCAGTACATGCCATGACTGATAGCTATGATTTCAGGACCATGAGAGTAACTACCTCTGTAAGAGGAAAATCTATTCAAGTTTTGATTAACACTGGTAGCACACAAATTTTTTTAGATTTTGATATAGCTAAGAGGTTGGGGTGTAGCTTGTCCAGAATTAATCCTTTTGTTATATGTGTGGCTAATGGGAATAAGATCAACAACAATTATGTCTGTAAGGGCCTGAACTGGAAGATGCAAGGTGTGGTTTTTAAATCAGATATTGGTACTGCCCATTGGGGGGTGTAATATGGTGTTAGGGATACAATGGTTAATTACTTTAGGAGATATCATGTGGAATTTCAGGCAGTTGAAGATGGAATTTACTGTGGGAATCCAGAAGATATCATTAAGATGTATCCAACCTTCTGTTGTTAAAATAGTTCATCAGGGTCAGATAGATAAGTTGCTGGCCCAACCAGCTGAGTTGTGGATGATCTCCATGGGAATTTGGAAGGAGACATCACAAGATGGAGATGCCAATCTGTTGTCTTTGAAAGTGGAGACTCAAGCCCCTGTTATCAATGAGTAATTATAGGAGATATTGCATAGATATGAGGACTTGTTTGACATTCCTAAAGGGTTACCTCCCTGTAGACAACATGATCACAAGATTATACTCAAAGAGGGTTCTTCTCCAGTCAACAAAAGACCATATAGATACCCTGTCTTACAGAAGAATGAGATAGAAAAGATGGTTGATGATCTCTTAGCCACTGGAGTGATAAGGCACAGCACCAGCCCCTACTCTTCACCTATTGTGATGGTGAAGAAAAAAGATGAAACATGGAGGATGTGTGTGGATTTCAGAGAACTTAACAGATGCGCAAATAAAGATAAGTTTCCCATTCCTATTATTGAGGAATCATTGGATGAATTACATGGTGGTGCAGTATTTTCCAAGTTGGATTTGAGGTCAGGCTACCACCAAATCATAATGTTTGACGATGATATCCCTAAGACAACTTTTAGAACTCACCATGGCCATTATGAGTTTCTAGTTATGCCTTTTGGTTTGACTAATGCCCCTTCCACTTTTCAGAGCCTAATGAATCAAGTCTTTCACTCTTTCCTTAGAAAATTCATTCTTGTTTTTTTGATGACATCCTCATCTATAGTGCCAATTGGGAGGATCATTTGTTGCACTTAGAAGGAACTTTTAAACTGTTGATCTCTCACCAATTATTTGTGAAGAAAAGTAAGTGTTCCTTTGGGGTGACACAGGTTGATTATTTAGGGCATGTGATTACTGCTCAAGGGGTGGCCATGGATAACCAGAAAGTATTAGCTGTTCTTAGTTGGGCTCAACCTACAACCCTTAGAGGACTTAGGGGTTTCTTGGGTCTTACTGGCTATTATAGGAGATATATCAAAGGTTATGGGAGTTTATCTAGGCCACTGACTGATTTTCTCAAGAAAAATAATTTCCATTAGTCAACTGATGCTACCAAAGCCTTTGTGGATCTCAAGGTAGCTATCACGTCTGCTCCTATCTTGGCCTTACCTGATTTTTCTAAGGAGATCTTAATGGAGACTGATGCTTTAGGGGAAGGCATTGGAGCTGTACTGGTGCAAGAAGGGAGACCTATAGCTTTCTTTAGTCAAGGCCTGTTAGCAAGGAACAAGGCTTTGTCTGTATATTAAGGAAATTATTGGCTCTAGTTACTACTGTCCAGAAGTGGAGACCATACTTGTTGGGAAGGCATTTTACTATCAAAACTGACCATCATAGTCTCAAGTTTCTACTTGAACAGAGAATTACCACACCTAGCTAGCAGAAATGGTTAGTCAAACTTTTGGGGTATGACTATGACATTGTGTACAAGAAAGGCAAGGAGAATGTTGTGGTTGATGCCTTATCTAGGATGGATGTTCCAGCTCAGTTGTGTAGTATTTCTGGAGTACAAGTGCCCCTGTTGGAGGAGGTCAAGCTGACTTGGGTGCACGATCCCAAATTACAGCAATTATTGCAGGCTATACAATCTATTGCTGGACATAAACCCTACTACAAGTTCCAAGGGGGTATGTTGAGTAGGAAAGGAAAGATGATGGTAGGCAACAATGTTGACATTAGGAGGCAGCTTATTGCTTTTTATCATGGTAGTCTCATTGGAGGTCATTCTGGCATCACTGCTACTTTGCTTAGATTGAAACAAGATTTCTTTTGGGAGAAGATGAAGCAATATGTGTATACTTTTATGAGGGAATGAGATACTTGTCAAAGATGCAAGAATGACAATGTTGCTCCTTCTGTTCTTTTGCAACCTCTCCCTATTCCTAAGAGAGTATGGCAGGATATCTCCATGGATTTTATTAAAGGTCTTCCTAAGGCTGCTGGTAAGGATGTCATTTTTGTAGTAGTGGATAGACTCAGCAAAGTAGCCCATTTCATGACTCTGAAGCACCCTTACATTGCTTTGGAGGTGGCTCAGGTTTTTATGGATACTGTTTTCAAGTTACATGGCATGCCTAAGTCTATTCTTTCTGATAGAGATGTTGTTTTCACCAGTGAGTTTTGGAAGGAATTGTTCCATCTTCAGAAATTTTCTCTTCTAACTTCCACAGCTTACCATCCTCAGACTGATGGTCAAACAGAGGTGGTGAATAGATGTCTGGAATGCTATCTAAGGTGCATGACATTTGAGAGGCCTAAGCAGTGACATCAATGGTTACTCCTGGATGAATGGTGGTACAACACTTCTTTACATTCCTCCACTAAACTAAACCCCTATGAGGTTGTTTATGGTCAGAAGCCACCACCACTACTACCTTATATGCCTTTTGATTGAACTTTGGATGTAGTGGATAGAAGTTTGCAAGCTAGGAGGGCCACTCTCAGATCTTTGAAATTTCATTTGGAAAGAGCTCAGGGTAGAATGAAGGTTCAGGTTGATAAGCGAAGGGTTAACAGGTCCATTGCAATTGGTGATATGGTTTATGTTAGGTTGCATCCATATAGACAACTGTCTCTTAAAGATCACTCCTTTCAAAAGTTGTCTACTAAATTCTTTGGGACATTTCAGATCATTGCTCGAGTTGGACAGGTTGCTTACACCTTGGCTCTGCCATCACACACCAAAATTCACCCTACCTTTCACATCTCACAATTGAAGAAGAAATTGGGATCACATTCTGCTTCAGTTCATCTTCCAGTGGTTCACTATGATTCTGGTCATGTCTTGTTGATTCCTGCTGCTATTTTGGACAGACAGATCGTTCCTAAGAAGAGCAGAGCTATTACTCAGGTCCTCGTTCAATGATTGAATGCTCCTGTTGAGGATAGTACTTGGGAGGATCTTCATTCTTTTCAATTGCAGTTTCCAGATTTCAATCCTTGAGGACAAGGATTGTCCATGGGGAGGGCATTGTTACAACCCCTTTTAGGTTGGCATAATTGTGTAGGAGTTAGTTGAGTTGGCAGGGAGTTAGTTTTTCTGTTAGGATCACGTGAGCTGCATGTAGGTTTCCTTTCAGTATGTTAGTTACTAACTAATTTTCCCGCCTCATTTTCTTCAACTGGAAGTGAGTCTATAAATGATTGTATCCGATAAAAAGAGGGAATTATTGAGAATTGTCAATCAACAAAAGTTGTCTTCAATTTCTAGTTCTTCTTTCTTATAGTGTTTGTTCAGGAACTTCAATTAGTTGATCATTAGAATACTCAATTTCTTTTCTGTTTTTTCTTGAGATCATATCATATTTGATCGAACTAAAAAGGTAAACTTATTGTTTTTGACCGAAAGCTAGCAGAATGTTAATGCCTCATAAGACATAAGTTTTAGAATACAAAGAAGTAGCACTAGTGGTCTAATGGTAGAATAGTACCCTGCCACGGTACAGACCCCGGGTTCGATTCCCATCTTGGTGCATGACGATTTGTAGTTTTTCAAAGTTATTCTTCTGCAATTTTCAACACAGCTACAAAATCCATTCTACAATTATTTTTTTCGGAATATACTTTCTTGGATATAATCCATTCAGATTGCCCAATACTATCTGACACTTTTTTTCTTGTAGAATCTAGTTAAAATTTTTCGTTGAAATTACTTCCATTACGCACATGAAAACCTCTTTTTTCATGTGAAAGGAACTACTTTAACAAACGAAACGAACATACGGGGAAAAGTTTCAGGAAATTTTACACGGTACTCCCCCTGCCTTACGCTGCTGCGCCCATGTTTGCATAGTGAGAGAAGAAAAATTAAAAAAAGAAGTATCCCACGCCCTAAAGAGGAAATGCGAACATACCATTAGGCCAACTTGAATACTCAAATAGCGGACAATTGAAAATTTTATTTTTCGCTAGCCTTAAAGCTGATTCTACTTTTGGAAAGATGAATTTTCATGTATATTGATAGTGTAAAGATATTTATCCTATCCATATAATTTACTCTTTCCGTCCCAAAGTAAGTATTCGCATTCCTTAAAGAAAATGCTCTCTCGATTCCATTTTAATTGTCAGAATAAATTTTTCACAATTCTTAAGAAAAAATTAATTAGAAGTATAATTTAATTAATATATCCTTTATTAATTTTTTAAGCTTTATCTATTTACATGCATCTTAATTCTAAAATAAATAACGCTAAGAATAAAATTGGAAAAATACAATTAATTCTCTTTTGATTTTTTAAATTGACAAGCATTTTGGAACCACTATTTTGAATATATAGACAACTAAAAAGAAAGGGAGGAAGTAATAATTACAAAATATAGGAATATAGTTGAAAATAATTACGATTCTTTGACTCAATTCCTGAAGGGACACTTATTTTGAAACAGTTTTTTTTATTTTGCTAAAAGTACACTTATTTTAGTCCGACAACCATCCAAGAAAACTTTTTAAGAAGCGAGTAAATTTTTAGGTTCTACAACTCCACTCCATGTGGTTAGTTCATTGATGGCCGCCTTTTACAATCAATCCCTCGTCATAACGCCCTAACAGGGACGAGTTATGTAAAAAGGGGCTGTGGTGAACTTTCCTCATCTTTTCCATTTTAAGAATGCCACTTACTGCATAAACGACAAAAGACTGGGCTCTCTATCATGTTAGCTGCCTGAAAATAAAACGCTCAACTGTCTAGGCAGTAGGCACTGATATTCCATTCGAAATACTGAAAAGTATCTGTTGCAGCAAAAACATTTTTTTACAGACCCACAAGTCACAAGACTCTTACACTAAGGAATTTGCATCAGAATTTTGAGTAAAACCAGCATCATCTTCTGCAACCAAAATACAAATCCCAATTTTCAATGCTAATTACCTAGTGAGATAGTATACCACCAAAAAGAGGACCACAAATGAGGCTACAAGTGTAAACATTCTTCGGCTTGATTTAGTCTCGAATACCTGAAAAGGCAGGGAAACAATCTAGATTCAGCACACACATCAAGGCTAAGGCAAAGTTGGAATAAAGGTCGTCTAATGTTATATACCATCTTAAATTTATCCATTGTTCCAGATAAAACTCCCCTTGAAGAATCCATATCATTACCCTGAAAAGCCAAACAAGAAAAGCTCACACAAATTTTCAGTAATACAACAATCCTAAAAACATGAGGTAAGTTACATAATAGAAGTGTGCTGACCATTCTGTCCAGCATTCTATTGTGAGTCTCCACTTCCTCATGTATATCACCTGATAACTGTTGGATATAAAGCTTCATCAGAACAAATCTAAAAATCTTCAAAGGTTCAAGATGCTCATTGTCAACAACACAGCTATGTTACTTGATGCACACACATTTAATGATTTAGAAGAAAGAGAAACTTAGAAAACTCAAATACTTGAGTTGCAACTAAAAGAGAAAGCAGTTTTCAAGGACCTAATGCAAGAACTCCATAGTTAAATATACATGGAAATAACTCAGTTGAGAAACTTGAAGAACTCAAACACTTAAGTTAAATCTTCTCTTTGAGGAAGATGGTCTATATTTACCCCATCAGAGATAAAATAGTTACGATCCACCTACTACTTCTTAAGAAAAAGAGTCCCCAATGGAGCCTCAATCACCCCCGTTTAAGAGTGGTCTATAGTTCAAAGTAGACAACCAAAATGACAGTGCTTTCTTACTTCTCCAGTAAACATAGAAAAATAAAACTTAAGCTGGATAAAACTAATAGATTCTAGATGTGCAGGACTTACTCTTTTCAGCAGATTAACTCTATCTTGCAGCCCGTCCATTGCTTTCTCATTCTCTTGTTCATCAATTTCATGTGAAGCATATGATGAGGAAGCCCTTATACCACCTTCCTCAATACCATCAAATAGTGCTGCTCTGTTGCTACGTTCCCTAAATTCAAGGATTGTTGAGCAATTATAGTAAGAGATGGGTACAAATAAGGATGTTCCTTTATAATTATAAGAACAAAAGCAACCC
>JACEIK010005482.1:45170-93596 GCA_018107945.1 Datura stramonium | reverse complement strand
CTCCAAGTAGGTTAGCATTGATAAGGCTAGAAACAAAGTTGTCACTTCAATTTTTTTCCCGGGTTGGGAGGGTTCTCTACTTGCCACTTAAAATTAACCTGGCCATGTCAAATATGAGAGTCTATAGCTATGGCAGAAAGTTGGGTCAAGTCTATAGCCCCATATTTACATTTCATACCACATAAAAGGAGGAAACGGGTATGGGAAATACATGTTCAATGCACAAACAGAATATGGATCATAATATTATCTTTTGACAGAAAAAGAGCAAATTTTAGTCATAAATACTACAGCAAATTAAAACTTGTATCCTTCCTACTTAATCTGAGGGCTTTAAGAAACAAATGATTTAACAATTGAGGTTGGAAGAATGATAGTTAGCACTAATAAAGCATTGGCAGTACCTGAATAAGATAAATCAACTCTATGCCACCTAATTACATATTTTGAGGCTATTTTTGAGGTCTAAATACTAGTGTAGACATATATATTGCATAGGAATGGAGTCTTCTTTAGTAGGGAGCACTTTACCCCTAAAGTGGGACTTCCGGGCGTGAGGATTAGTCGGGCCGCAAAGCGGATACCGGACATCGGGTATGATAAACCA
The DNA here is from genome assembly GCA_018107945.1 of Datura stramonium. Taxonomy (NCBI): domain Eukaryota; kingdom Viridiplantae; phylum Streptophyta; class Magnoliopsida; order Solanales; family Solanaceae; genus Datura; species Datura stramonium. Next base: position 92,989 of record JACEIK010005482.1, on the reverse strand, counting down.
TATATATATATTTGCGGATAGTAGTGTCAGCTAGTACATAAATTAGTGTAAAATTGTAGTGATTCTGTTGGCATAAATTGTGAAAGAGAACTGACAAGATTCTTAAACCTACTTCAGGAAAACACAGGAAATCTTCTTTGAATGAGAAAAAAAATGAGTGTAAAATAAATCATGATGGAAGTAAGTAATATCAGACCAGGTCTATTTAGTCCACTGGTCATGCCTGTCAAATATTGGTTCGAGATTAGATGAGATTAAATTCAGCTACATGGTCAATGAGGATTCGTATAGCCAACCCCAACTTGCTTGGGGATTGAGATATAGTTGTTGTTGTTGTTAAAGTAATACCAAAAACCATGTCAGATGGACAAACGCATCCTACTATCATGTGAATATTCTGATTACCACCATATCAATCAACCAACTATACCTCAATGAAAAACTAGTTGGCTGGACGATATCACATATGAACCTCTGTATCTAGACCCACCCTATGCAGGCCCATTTACCAAAAGTATCATGGTAATCCAAAAAAATCACCTGATCCTATCTCGATATAAGAAAGGGTACCAAATGATTGAATTATGCTACTAACATGATTAATGTGAGGAATCAGATGATATTCATGAAAAGTCAATGATTAAGAGCAAAGACAGGATAAAACTTGAAAAAAGAACCTTCGTGAATTCATGGCTAGCGGAGATTGGAGGTCGCACTCGGAGTGATGTCAAACTTTTGTTCTGAGGGGATCACAAGACGAAACCTGTAAGGTAGTTGCAACAATAGATCAAACATTTAGCCCATTCTGAGTAAATAGATAATATCCTAATTGTCAAACAAACAACCCTAGGGTACAGATGCGACAAATCAATTGAAAATCAAACACAGTCAGATGATAAAATGATCAAATTTTGAAAAACAAAGAGTTTCAGATCTGCTGGAAATTTTGGTGGAGGTTACCTGCAGGCTGCAGCTGATCGCCGACTTCACTGACGATACTGTATAAATTCCTTTCGCTTACCGGGAAGTTTAGCAAGGCCAGATGGGTTTAAAGAGAGTTTCAGATCTGCTGGAAATTTTGGTGGAGGTTACCTGCAGAGCCGCAGCTGATCGCCGACTTCACTGACGATACCGTATAAATTCCTTTCGCTTACCGGAAGTTTAGCGCTGTGATGGCTTAGCCAAAAGTTGCCAGTTTTCTTAATACTTTATCCGTTTATTTTTATCTCAATTTTTTTTTTTAAATATAAATATGACACTACATATTATTTTTATCCGTTTCAATGTTATTTGATATTCCATGTTATTTTATCCACTGCTATTCTACAGAGGGACGGGCTTCGGGCCATTGAATTGAATATAAAAATTTAATTTGAATATTCAATTTTTTAGATTAAAAAAAAATATAATTTAAATAAATTTGAATTGGATTGGATCATATCATTTTAAGTTTGGTTCCGGTTAATCGATGTAGATTTTTCAGATTTTCGATTTTTGACCTTTGAGCTTAGGCAGACCATAACAATTAACAATCTTAATCCACCTAATAATTTACTTCTGAAATTTATAACTTTCTACAATTACTACAATTTAAGTACACTCTACCGCCCATACCGCAGACAGACTTTACTTACTCATGAAATATTTACATTTTTATATTTGATTAATAGAAAATTTTATATTATTTTTGAATTTTATATTTTTATCTTTTTATCCTTTCTATTGTGTGTTTGAAAATTGGACTTATTAGTATCGACACATATGATATGAGTAATTGACTTAAGTTAATTAATACAAAATAAAAAAACAATACCTAAAAAGAAAAAGATGAGGAAAAAATATCTTCAAAAAAAATAAAAAATTCATAAATTTTAAAATTCCGGAATTTATAATCCAAAAATATAAATTCCGATTGAATTTCGAATTAGTTCGCCCACCCCTATTGAGAAAGAACCAAAACCAAAACTTTCGACATTTATTTTTAATAATTCAATAATAAAATTTATTATTTATATAATTTTTATTTATTTTAAAAAAATTTTAACCTTAAAATTAAAGAATGGAGAGAATAATTTTTAATTTATTTTAATAATTGATGCTTAGAATTAATCAAAAATATTAGAAGATTTGAACTTTGTACTTGTCACTTGAAACTTTTATTTTTTATAATAGAAGAGTTAAATCTTAATAACAAATGTAACTCTCATATTTAAAAGAAAAGAACAAATAAAGTTGATTTTAAATCATAAGCTTCTTCCTTGATTTTGATTTAGGAATGAACAATTCGATTATTTAATTTTTTATTATAAATAGAGAAAATTAAAATTTAAAATATCAAATTAAATTAGTTTAATTCGATTCAAGTTTTTTAATATTGATTATTTGTTATGGACTTGATTAATGATTTATTTTTTATGGTTGTAAAATGAGTTATTTTTTGAAATTCAAGTAGTCTCGTTTAACCAAGATTTTCGTGGAGGTTAAAAATTTTTATTTTGAAAAGGTGCTTATTTTAAAAAGGTGAGGTGATTGACCTAGTTTTTTTAGAGAAAATAAGTGTTTACGGTATACAGAAATTATTTTTCGTAAACTACAAATGTAAATTTTTGTCAAAAGCACTTTTTTTGAAAAAATATATTAAAAATACTTTTAAAAATTTTGGCCAAATGATAATTACTACTTTAAAATATCTTTAAAATTTATTAACTAAATATAAATTATTTATCAAAAGTACTTTTGAAAAAACATTTGTTAAAATGAACTAACAAATTTGGCCAAACATATAAAATATGAACTATTTTTTACCAAAAGTACTTTAAAAATATTTGTTAAAATGAACTAACTTTAGAAAATGAACTAACAAGTTTGGCCAAACATACTAAAAAAAGGCTTGTGCTCCCGCCGTAGTTTGAACACTTTTCTCCGTAATCCATGTAAATTGCAAAAACATAAACTAATCACTAATCAGATTTGCATTACTCTATTTTCCTGGAGGAAAGTTGTTGGAGAATACGTGTACATAATCTACTTTCAAGTTTAACTAAATGATTTCGTTAACTTTACATGAATATGGAAGAAAAAATATTACAAACTTACTGTTACACCTCGTATTTTTATTATCTAATTCGACGCATGTATGTACATATTATGAGTTTAAAGTATACGTGTCATATATTGTAGAAGGGTCGAGAATTGAGTACGTAAATGAATCAATGAACGAACGAAAGGAAAGAATCTGGACAAGACAAAAGCCTCGCCATGACACCTCCCCATGTATATGTATTATGCTTTGGTCATTTTATCTACAAATTTCCAAGAGCAACTTGTCCCTCAAATATTTCCCCTTTTCTATCAAACTTGAAGGGAATTGAGGTAGCAAATCACCTCCACACATCAATCGCGCATTTGATAAAGGTGTTATTGAAGCCATAAAAACGCCGTGACACACTGTTTCGCTAAAATTGGATCGGTTTCGAGAAGCCAAAGAGGCAGCAGGTTCTACAAATTTACTTCCTCTATAGCCAAAGTAATTTATGAGCCTAAATAAGTATTTCTACCTTCCTATTCGTCAGAAATTACTAGTCATATGCCTTGACTCGGTCAAAGGATCGTTGTTATTGTTGTGCTTGTTGGCTGATTATGGAAGGTGAAGTGAAGCATTATTCATATGGTTGGATGGAAATTGAAGAAATTACAATCCTAAGCTAGGATTGTTGTTGGTTGAATTGAAATCATCGAAAAGAGGTATGTAAAGACGCTTTTTTTTTTCAAATGCACAAATCCAAGTCTTAGAGTAGTTGTTGAGTTGAATGTATCCAAATTGTTTGTCGAAGCTGCCTCTGTGAGTTTCCCAAGATAAAATATGCAAGTTGAGCTAGGTTCAACTTATGAGATTACATATGAACCTTCTATCATGAAGGAAAGGAATGAGTTATATAATGAATAATGCATACGAAGCAAAGAAGAGACGCCATATTGCTCATTATTGAAGTTTTCATATTCTTAACGTATTTTCATCACCTAGTTTTGCCTTATGGTTGAATCTAAAGAACTCAAGTGTTAAACTCTTGTCATCAAATCTTAATTTGAAATTAGATTATATTGGAGTGATGGTATTGTTGAAAAGATGTATAACTTGATAGGCATATTTTTAATAAACGAGTAGGTTGAATGATATTGTTGTTAAAGATATTTAGAGTGAAGTTGAATTAAAGATATGTTTGAATAAGTTGTCTACGTTGAAGAACATTGGAGAATGTTGGAAAGACTATTGGTGTTGCTAATTGGATATGATTTGGAGATTTTATATATATATGCTATTGATAAATTTCAGGAAGACCCTATTAAGAGGGTTGGTTATTAGTTTCTAGATAACTAAGTTAACCCGATATGTTATTATCGATAGTTTAAAGCCCTAAAAGGAATCCTATATCTTGACTTTCAATCGTTAAAGCATCAAGCTATCTACTCCCAAGTCTTAAGCTTAACTCTAAAGCTTCTAAAGTAATTTCCAAGCTTTCAAATTAAAGTTACCATAAGATAATAAAGGCCCGAGTTTAACTCCGAAACATCGTATAAGACATCTTTAATCTCCTAAGCTTACGACCTATAAGTTCGCATGCCCCAAGGTGGCACATCAAGATTACTCATAAAGCTTTCAAAGAACTTCCAATAAGTTATCTAAGCTAAAGTAATTACAAGTCCCTAAGCTTCAAAGTAACTCCAAGTTCTATAGTTTCCAAAGGAATACGTTTTGTATCTTTAAATCTATATCGTAGTCATAATCAATCAAAAGAGTTTACTTCTTCGTGGAGTCCACAAGTTGGACGCATCTTTCATGATATTTGTATAATTATGTACTATCTCAACCCAAGTATCGAAATACATACTATCCAGTCATATCAGACATACTTCATTCCGATCCAGCACGTGAGGGCCTACGACCATATACAAATCCTAATCCAAGATTGTGTAACCTATAAGCAAATACATACTAACTCCAATCCAAGTATAAAAAAAGCTCTTACATAAGGTCCATACAAACATTACTCTACATATATGCATATAGGGTTACAAGTTGGAGAATTACAAGTTGTTTTTCCTACCCTATCTTATTGATTCGGGATTTCTACTATCTTGATCGATAACTGCCTTATACATGTTTTTCAACCTACAAATCATATATATCATTCGTGACTTGGATATTTCTTCACACTGCACCCCGGATGGTTATGCGTGCAGAGGAGGCTTCATCGCTTCCGCGTATGAGTCTCGAGTTTAGTAGAAATATTCGTATGCTCCTTTCTTTCTTTCTCGAACAAACACTGGTATCAGCTGCTTATATCGCTGCTGCTGTACGGAGATAGATAGCCTGTGGCCCTATCATGACCATCAACTTAGTACTATTGTAGAAGTTTTGTGGATATGTTTTGTGCTGTATAGTACAATTTATTGTCTTGTCTACTTTCCTCACTCATATCTAGTCATGGATGCAGCTTCATCGGCTTACCTTTTTATTTTTCTATTGAGTTGTGACTTTGTCACCATGTATATGTTTGTAAATAGACATGACAGAGCCTTCGTGGCCTAAGTGTTATGAATTGTCTTTATTTTCATACACCCTGAGCCGCCCGGTTTATTTGGCTAAATAATGACTCTTTCTATTGTTTACTTTATCTTGTATCTATCATACAATATTCAAGCTTAAGCGAATAGTTGTATTATATTTATAGTCACTATTGTACCCATGACATTGAGTCTTGGGGTTGTATTTTGTTAATCCTTCACTTAAGTTCCATTAAAGATTTCTTATGGTTTTGAACTTGTTAATATTTTAGTTCCGCATTATTTACTTATTTTTGTATCAAGTCGGGTGGTGGTTTGTCTTACCTATCATCGGGAGAATGTAGGTAGAAGTCAACCTTCGTTGCATAGACATAATCATGGTCAACTTCGCCTTCTTTTTATAGATTCAATAGCTTAGTCTATTGCAACAATGAAGTTTCTAATCAGTTTCTACAAGGCGGAGTTAGTAGATTTAGAGAATAAATAATAGCGACATGCCATAATCAACAACAATAGGGAAAAGATTTTGCCTTTCCCTTGGTGCTTTAACTCTTTCGAGTAGAGGGTTTGGAATTGTTGAGTTCTGACCATGAAGGGAAAGAGATTTTGCATAAAGAAGATGGAAAAGATAAGTAAAAAAAGAAAGGATTGAGAAATAAAAAGAAAAAGAAAATGTGTGAAAGAGGAAGGGAGAGGATTTTCTAAGCAAGGGAAAGAATGGTTGAGGGAGCGGGGGCAAGATGGACACGACAAGACAACAAAGAGACGAAAAGAAGCAAAAGAACCGCTAATGCAATAATGACTAAAATTTGCACAAACTTTACACACATAAAAATAAGAAAAAACAACCACCACATACATATAATATGGTAATATAATCAATAGAAAATGGTCAAAATGCTCCCTAAAGTATGTGAAATTCATAATATTTGCCCTATAAACAATAGTAGTTTGTCTCAATCATGTTCTTGTCATTATTTAATTGAGCAAAAAATACTCTTATTTCACACAAAACTTGATTGAGCGTAATTATAAGACTAATAAGGGAAAATTTTGGACTCATACCGCATATATTAAGGGTATATTTAGTCTCGATTGGTTCCTAAATGTAATCATGCAACAACTTGCGAAGTTGCATTTATGAAACAACTTGGCTAAATTGTAGTAAATTTTCTCATCAATTTAGGGACATCATATAGAAAATATTCGCAGTCATTTTAAAGCAACTTTATGTGTTATTTTTTACAATATAAATCTTGTAAGTTTAAAATTAAATATAACAATCATAATATCATAGAATAAGAAAATTCAAGACATTGACTCAAACCAAAAAGATCTTTATATTTGTTACACCCCATACTTGTAAATGATTAATCTGATGTGTGTATGTGTATGTAATGAGTTGAATTACCTTGTATTGTACTTCATGGAAAGGTTGGGGTTGAGAGGAAAGAAAATCATGAGCGAATGAGTAAATGTAGATAAAGCTCAGGACAAATGGCCGCCTGCGTAGCGTTGTGTGTCGCGGTAAGCTTATCAAGCAAAGGTGTGTGTGTGTATAGGATCGGCGGCTCTTCACATCTCCAAATAATTCTCTGAGAGTCGACATTTTTCCCTATTTCTTAGGGTTTTCGGACTAAGCAGTAAATCCTCCACGGAAACATAAATTCAAGCTAGAATTAAGTCAAGACAATCATTTCGGATCATCCAACATGCATTCTTCCCGTCATTTTTTGAGTGTTTTCCTGATTGATTGCACGAGAAGCTTGGGGTTCTTGAGTATTTCGTATTGAAACATAATTAGGGTGAAGGTAAGGAGTTATAAAACTCTCCCTTATCGACAATTTGAATTCTTTCGTCATTATTGAAGAATTTATTTTCGATATCGTGTTTGAATTTGTTGTGGGCTTCAACTATTTGGATATGATTTAGAGGATATAGAATTTGCGTCGATGTTTAGTAGTTGTGATTGAATTGAGGAGGTGGAAAGATAGCTCGAGAAAGTTCAAAAGTTGCTTTCAAGGTATGTAACGGCATACTTATCTTCAAATTGCACGATCCTAAGGTCGCTCATTAGCTGAATATAGGATGTTGTTGATATCATATTGATTCTACTCTTAGAAATATTTAGTCTCTAATGCTCCAACTTGAATATTCTGCCCATAATCTTTTAGGTAGTATTTACGTTCTTATTCTCTTAAGGCTTGCGACTTATATACTCGGGTTGACAAATCGTATAAGTTGAATTGTGATAGTTGATATATTGGGGTTGTTAGGAAGACCCTTTGAAAGTCCGTTTCACGGTTAGCTCCTGGGCCTATATGAATATCCTCTCGTTGAACTCATATAATATTGCTACATAAGAACTTCCTTATCCTCGTGCCTTAGTTTTGTACATCCCAAAACGTATATTATTCGTGTATTGTTACTAAGGTCCCTCTTTTCTAATGAATCCTTTGAATAATAGTTTCAAGAAATCATGTTGTCTCAATTCATGAAAGTACAAGATCATATTTAAGTTCATAATATCTATGTTTAAGGATTGTCTTGTGAGTTTACAATTGAGCCATATATCATATTCTTAGAGTTATGCATCAAGTAATACTAAAACATATGTACTATCCCCGAGCCATGCTGTGAGGGAAGGGCCTTTACAGGGATATACACATACATACACACACACACATCATCATCATCATCATCATATATTATTCTTCGCTAGAGTATCAAAATACCTCTATATATGGCATGCCGACTATTCATGTATTCACACTTCACATAGAGTTAGGAGATTCTTTGAGTCCTAGGTTGTTTCTTTACACTTGTATTTCTTTTTATCTCTTTATTTAGTTACTTATGCCTTATGCTTTACGATTATTGTATTTAGCCTTATTTATCAAGATATATTAGCTCATACTCGATGTCCCTTTACCCGACGATGCCGTATGTACGCGTATAGAGGTCCCGATCGTCCCTCTATAATAGGAGCCTATCACTTTCACTATTGATTAGTATAATACTTCTCTTCCCCTGAGCACGCTTGGTCTAGTTAGTCAATGTACGTTATGAGTTTTTGTGTACAAGGGATGAGTAGGTTGGGGCCCCGTTCGACTATCGCTATTAGTACACTTAGAGGATTTGTGAACTAATGTTGGGGTTATTCAAATTTATTATTTATGGCCTTGCCAACCTTCTATTTATATGATCGCCTTGGCACTTTGCCGGCCTACAGTTTTTATTTAATAATTTATGGAATCATCACCTATCTTATCGCCGTTTATCGCTGAGACCTGCCGGTCCTTGGCTTATGTGTATATGTGTAGCAGCTCCTGTTATGGTGGTCTTGCTTTGACCAAAGCATCTCTTTACAACTAGGTTTCACTGGCTTGCTTGGCCGGGCAGATACCGATGTCAATTATGTCACCTCCTCAAAGTTGGGGCTAAGGATAAACTTGATATCGTAGTAACATCGAGTTCTCGAGTCCAAAAGTTATGTCTAGTAGAGTCTTGCTTATGGGTGTATTTTTCACCACAATTATAATTAGAGGTTGTAGGTATTCAGAATGGTTACACTTCATTCACTGATAGATCGTGCTATGAGCATAGTCGGGCAAGAATATTTAAATTCAATCATGCTTGCGACCTTGTTTCAAAATGCCTCGTAATCGGGCAAATGGCTAGTAGATAAATTGGCACTCGATGTGTGGAAAGGCAATGTCGCTCATCACTTGATCAAAGATGTAGATTGGAAGCTTAGAGCGGATCTCTCGCTCCATAAATTCCTCGCTTTGATAGCATCTGCTAGGAAGAGATCCGCAACCTCAGCCCCACCTGCATTCAATGGTACCAAGGAAGCCATAACCACGTATACTTGAAGATTTGCGCTCTTCTACCTAAATTAAAGGGAGAGGAATGTTAGTGTAGTTCCATTGTTATCTAATGGTAGCTTTTATGAATGATTTAGACAGAATGGGTGCACCATAAGTACAGTTTAGAGGAGTTTCTAGAGTTTAGAATTTCCTTATTTTGAGTCCTCCTATGTTCAAGGGTTTGATCCTAATGAGGACCCTCAAGTATTCATTGACCAACTTTACAGAGTGCTATGAATTATGCATGTTACACTAAAAATAATAGAGCTTGCATCTTTCTAGCCGCGTGATGTGGCTATATTGTGATTTATATTTACCTGAACATTTAAAAGTGACCAAATTGCTTCCACTCGATGGAAAGACGTCTTACGTGCTTTCTAGACCACTAATTTCCATGTGAGATTTGAGAGGCCAAACTTGATCAGTTCATAGGCCTTAGATAGGGCAACATGAGCATTCAAGAGTACAACCACAAAGTTTAATTATCGCTAGATATGCCCCGACATTATCCATACCACGTAGAGCCAAAGTATATCTATGATAAATTCTTGAGGAATATTTAGTCAAGGATTATATACTGATGTCTATGTAGGAAGGTATAATTATTTCTCAGATCCAGGCATTTTCTCATACAAAAGAGAGACCTGCCTGACTAATTTGGGATATCGATGATAGAGGGGAGTGGTAACAAGAGGACCGGGATCTAATGGATATTACAGAGTCTCGGCCCAAGTTTTCTGTGTAGTCACTCGCCCTACCGATAGTGCCCCACCTCGCCTAATGGCAGGGGTATGATTGCTTTGCTCAATAATCCAAACCCAATGAGTTTAAGCCTTTCTAGCTCTTGTACCTTTACCGCTTTATTTTCGCAGTAAGGCATATCTTGGGCAAGGTCATCGTGGATTAGGTGTATTTTATTATTGTAGTGGTGCCTTGTCCATATTATGAGGTGACATGGCTCACTCCTTCAAGGTTAATAACAACTTTATCATCTTCCAATCATCCTTCGAGACTGCCTGTCAAAAGGCTTCAAGCCATGGTAGAGGTAGGGTTGGAGGAGAACCATCGTGTTCAGGTGGTGGTCAAAATTGTTTCTATGCATTGGTAGGTCGACAGACTCAGAGTTTTTACCTCGACGCCGTGTCATGCCCCGGGTCTATGCCCTCGGACGACACGGTACTTGGAGTCAAAGGCACCCCAAGTCAATACATGGTCTATCATAACACCGCTAATTCCGAGTAAAATAAAATATGTAGGAAGCCTTTAAAAGATATTGTATAACATCTATGAAAAAAGCCGGATCATAAAGCGAAACAACCGAAACTATATCTCTGCTTCTAAAAGCCAACTAATCAAGAGTTGCCGGGACAGTCCCTAGCTAACTTCTAAATCTAAATAAAAGAACGATAACTCAACATAGCAAGTCTCGCCCTTAAAACACGAGGGACTCATATCAATGATAACCGAATCTTCGAAATGATTCGCACTGTTTGTAGAATGAGATCTGCAAATTGGACATAAAATGATACAACATAAAAGGCATGCTTTAGTAATTTGAATGTACCGAGTAAATGAGAGAAACCATATGCAAGGAAAATAATGAATCGAAAAGACATGCAATGAACAACTAAAATGCTGAAACCGAATAAACAAAAGAATAAAAACTAAAATGGTCTAAATGACCTTGTTTGATGGTCATGGACATGTCCTAAATTTGAGATATTAATTTGAAATACTATACCGAACCTGATCCAACCGACTAATCCGAAAGTGAATCGACTCGACTAGTGGGAGAGTCTTTAACCTACATATAACCACGTGAGCTAGATATGGAGTCCGATGGATACACCCCATCTAGGACTCCAATATACCTTTCTAGGGTATAAAGGCATGAGATGAGTGATCACAAGTCTAGGCCATGAGGCTAATAAATATAAGCTATGGTGGTAAACGTAGCCCCTGGGGACCTGGTGCACTGAACCCTGGGCCCGCTTGCTAAGTCTCTACTCCATCGGGATGGCCCTAGATCGACACAGCGATAGCTAGAAACTAAGGCCCAAGACTTCAATGTGAGTCGTGATGTCTTCCGAGAGAACCCGAAAGTCTTATTGACCTGATTCTATAATCGGGTTCTAAGATTAGTCAAAGCTTCTTATTTGAAAGCGTCGTAACCGTCTAAAGAACAAGCCGTAATCCGGCCGGGGTCCTAAGGCTGGCCGAGTTGCTTATCCGAAAGTATCATGACCACCTAATGAACCATTCAAATTTGATACTGAGTCTTATATCGATAAATGTGGAGGTACCACGACACTTGGGAGGATTTTTGTAGTCAAACTGACTACCCGACATTTTTGGAGTAGCCTTGAGTATTCTAACAACATTTTGACTAAAATCGAACTAACATATATTCCATCGAAATTTCAATACATACTAACAACATAGGAATCTCCAACACCGATAGAATCTAGCAATTTCGATAATTCATCACTATGCGAGACTCTAGTTTTTCTCTCGCATTCAAGAACTAGGGCTAGAATTTACTTTATAGGGATAAGTATCAAATAGTCACATACCGGTGGAAAGTATCTACAATTAACATAAATAATGTTCCACATGAATTTAACGAAGTCTGGCATATAATTTCTTCACATTCAAAAGTTTTGGGGCTAGAACCGATAGAGAAGATAGGCAAGATTTTTGGGGGCACAAGGAAGAACTATTCCCTTATTGGAATTCCCACATACCCGACTAAGAATTCTCTGGAGAAGGAAGATTGAATTGATGTAACTGATGAGGAACCCTAATGTTGTTTCGAGAGTTCTTGTGAGGAAACTTACGATAGTTTTCCTTAAAATTCTAAGTGGAAATGAGGGAAAAACCCTTTAATCCCTCTAAACTTTACCCAAAATGACTTTAGTTTAGAGTCTTGGAGTTTAGAAATTACGTAAAGACCCGATAAACTCAGGAAATCGACCGCGCCCCCACGAGGGACTCAACGGACAGGCCTGGGCGACCACGATTCGTGGTCACAACTATCAAGTGCATTGCCAACTTCCCTCTGTTGGTCACCACGAGGGACACCATGACTCGTGGTGTACCCAATGACTCGTGGTGACACACCTATCGCCAACACTGCCCAATCCTCAATCCCCAAACCACTCGCAGACCATGGATCACCTAACGAAATATGGCATAGACCACTTACTGTGGTGTCTAGTCATTAGCTACACTGCCCCATATCCCCGCCTCTAATAAATTCTGACCACGCATCACATCACGGTACTCGTGGTGTTGACTTACGACTCGTGGTCACACCCGTGGTTACCCCATTTCCAAATTTTTCTACCAAGTTCAAACTCCTCACCACGAGTCACTTAACGACTGTGGCTACCTCATGGGTCACACACCACTCGTTCGTGACCTGTGCAAAAATTTGCTTCTCCATTTCAACTCATGGGTATGGTCTTAGAGTTTTTTATTACAATATTTCCCCCTTGGGAACATTCATCTCAAATGCTGGGAAATGATACATAGAAAAACAGAATTGCAATCATTATTCTCAAATATTGGTCATGAAAGCTGAAAACTAATGGAATGACCACTCTTCAACCTAAGTACAATGTGTCAATTGAATTCACTAGTCATACATACATTCATTGATAAAAGCAATGAGGACACATGAATTGAACATGTAATCGAATAGAGTTTTAGGAAGAGAATTGATATCTTAAACTAAAACTAGCTAGAAGAGAACAAATGTGGGTATTTGGCCATCGTATCCTTCTAGCTCCTCAACTCCGATTCTTCCAAAAGACTTTGACTCAAGCTACTGTTTCTCAATTCACGAACTCGGACCAAGGACTCAACTGACCTTCGTAAGAGAGATTATATTTCACTCCTACACTCGTCTAGTGGCACAACCGAAGTTGGATCACCGATACTTCACACGTGACATGGAAGATTGGGTGCACGTATGCCAACTCTAAAGATAAATCTAACTACAAAGTTGCTATCAAGCAATCCGCCCGTAATTATATAGGCTCCCATATATCTCGAAATGAGTATTCCTTTCTTCCCAAATCTCATCACCCTTTCATGGGCTAAATTTTTAGATAAACCTAATCATCTACCGCAAATCCTAAATTTCTCTCTCCTCACATCAAAATAAGATTTTTACAGCTTTGCACTATTTTAAACTTTTCTAGGATGAAATGTACTTCTCGCTAGCTTCATGAACCGAGTTTGTCCCTATTAGAGTAGCTCACCAACCTCCAACCACTGAGTTAGGAGATCTACACCTTCTACCATATAATGTCAAACAAGGCTATCTAGATAATTTGAGTGGTAGATTTTGTTGTACGCAACTCAATCAACGAGAGTACAAGATCATCCCAACTACGTTTTAAGTCCATCACACATGCTCTGAACATATCCTTGTAAAGCCCGTATAGTTTTCTCAAATTGTCCATCTGCCCGCGTATGAAAAGATGGGCCGTAGCTTGGACTTTGGTACCAAGTCCTTCGAAATGACTCCGTAAGTGAGGAACTAGGTGCCTCTGCTCGAGATAATGGACAGTGCACCCCATTTAAGTCTCGACTAACTCTACAGGTGCCTAGCATAGTCCCCACCGAATCAGAGTTTTAATTGGGAGGAAGTGTGTTGACTCTATAATCTCATCACACTCACCTGATTGAATCATGTCGATGAGTTTGAGGTAGACCCGTAATAAAATCCATAATTACTTCTTCCCACTTTCACGTAGGTACGTTGATATCTTGAGTCACGCCTCGGTTCGGTGTTCTACTTGAATTTTCTAGCAGCCTGTGCACTTAGCTACAAATTCAGTTAGGCCTCTTCAGTCATTCCACCAATAAATATCCCGCAAATCAGCGGTACATCTTAGTAGCACCTTGGTGGATGGAATATTCGAATGTGTGTTTCACCGCATTCGTGTCTCAAATCACCCACATTCCGGTAGCACAACCTTTCCTGTAATGGAGTACACCATCTCCCTCTCTGGGGAGAAAGCCTCCACTTTTCTCGAGAACCGCTCCTTCGCCTTAAGCAAGATATTCATCCCTGCCTTGAATTAACTAACTACCAATGAGGAATCTCGATCAACTCGCACCACTACCCGCCCTCGCCGCACGACCAACCGTACTTCCAACCGAGCTAATTTGTGGATACTTGCCTCGCTCTTTTGCCTCCCCAACATGGTTTCACGCTCCCATAGACACACTCGTTTGGGCATCACCACCACATTGGCTTTGTCCGGTGATACAAAAATCCCGCCATGTCTAGTCTTTTAGTAACTCCCAACCACCTTATGACAAAGATTTAGGTCTTCGATTGGAACACATCAAGGCTTCCAGGACGGTGAAAACATCCACGTGAGCCTCTGCATGTGTAGTGTTCATATTTAACAAACACTAATTACCAATCCACAAAGGTCATGAGTCGGATAATTCTTTTCATGAACCTCGAGCTATCTCGGGAGATTTTAGGTCACCTACCTCGCTACACGTAATGCACCGAGTCTCAACTCTAGAAGCATCGCAATACACTACAAATCCATCCGATCCTTCCGGCAAGGTCAACACTCAGAGCTGTGTAGTGAGTCGAAGCCTTAGATCCTAGAAACTCTTCTCACATGCATCTAATCAACAAATTTCACCTTCGTCTAAGTCCTTCTAGTCGAGGGGTGCTATAGAGGAAAAGCCTTCCACAAAACATCGGTAGTAACCGGCTAAACCAAGAAAATTTCGATTTCGGGCTTGGGGAGGTAAGTCTGGGCAAATTTTCACCGCTTACTATATTTTGAGAGGATCTACCTAAATATCCTCACCCGAGACCACGTGACCGAGGAAAGTCACATAATTCAACTAGAATTATTTGAATGAACTTATAACAACTGCGCCTCTAAGCATCTCAACCACCATGTGCCTTAGCATGTTCCTCCTCATTCCTAGAGTATACTAGAATGTCGTGGATAAACATAATTACGAACAAGTATAGATACCGCTGAAGACTCCTATCGTCTATGAAGGTCGTTAGAGTGCATTATCGTAATTCAAGGACATAACAACAATTTGTAGTGACCATACCGAAAGTTATGAAAGCCGTTTTTGGTATGTCACATTCTGACTCTCGCCGACGATACCCCGACCCGGAGATTCATCTTGGAGAAACAACTAACTCGAAGCTGATCGAACAAGTCATCAATCCCGGGTAAAGCGATACCTATTCTTGACTATGACCTGTTCAACCGGTGGTAGTCGATGCACATTTTGAGGGTACCCGCTTCTTTGGCTTGGCCAAGAATAGTACTAGAGAACCCTGTGGAGAGATGTTGGGCCGATAAAACCCTTATCAAGAAGGTATTTTAGTTGGGCGCTCCTTCAACTCCTTAAGCTCACTGAGCCATTCGTAAGGAGGGATGGAGATGGGCCGAGACCGGGAGAAGTTCTATACCGAAGTCTAGTTTACCAAGAGTGGGACTCCGAAGGTTCTCAGAAACACATCAGAAACTCGCCACAATTAACGACCGATAGCTGGGGTCTCGTGAAGGAATCTTTAACCTCAACTGGGGATGATAAATGCACTTTTGGAAATAAACTTTCAAGGCTCTTAAGGTAGGAAATAAACCGACCCTTAGGCACTAAACTACCGCCCGTCCATTCTAAAGTCAAGCTTATTCGGGAACCGAAACTCCGAAGACCCTAGTTCTACAAACGCTTGACCGAGGCATAAACGAGTGTAACTAATCCATTCCAAGAATGAGGTCAAAGTCGACCATGTCTAACTCTACAAGATCAGTTGGACCTTATTGAGGATTGAGACTCGCGCTTCCTATACACTCGACCGGCTCGACCGACTCGCCAATCGGGGTGGAGACTAAAATGGTTCTCGAGAGGACCTCTAGATTGATATCGAATCGACTGCTACATAGGTAGTCACGAACGAAAGTGTGGCTCCCGGATATGGGTAGGCATACACGTCTAGATGAAAAAGGCGTAATATACCCGTGACCACGTCGTGATCTCTCCCGATCCCCGACGAGAGGAAAAGCATAAAATGGTTTGGCGTTGGCCTCCATCCATACCTCAGGTGTTAGCCTACCGGGAGCTACCGGCGCTGGGATTGATCTTCCCCCGTCCCGCCGACGGGCATTCTCCGAGCCGATGACCAAGCCGGCCCATAACCAAAACAACCCCCACGACCCCCAAGACACGCCCGGATAGTTCTTGCCACACTTAGGGGCAATCCGGGTAGATGTAGCGGTTGTTGGTGCCATGACTTAGATTGTGAGCTAGGATGCTCCACCCTCCGATCTCAAGGGATCGTGCCGGTGGCAATTAGCCGAAGTGGGTGTTGGAGCCTCTACTGTTGCTACCGTTGTGGGGCTGCTATTCCACGCGGTCCGACCGACCGGACAAGCTTGCTCATTTGTTCTCCCGCTCCAAATCTTTAATTTTTTGCCTCAATTTGTTGGGCGCAAATTATTAGACGGAGAGATCGATGTACTTGATAAGCATCGCAGCCCCGCACTCCTTGAGGACCAAGTTTGACACTCCATTCACAAATGTTAAAGATATGAGTCCTTGGTCTCTGGCTACCATCTCTAGAGCATATTTAGAATAACCCGGTGAACTTAAAGGGGTATACTCTTTTCTACTGCATCAAGGTTCTGCCGTGTTCGTGAATTCGCCACCTTGGGCCTCCCGAGCTCCCAAGGAAAGAATCTTACTCAAGAAGGCCGTAGTGAAGTCTTCCTATTCCACCGATCCTATTTCCACCGGTCTCCTCCTTCCACTATCGTACTCAAATTCGGGCTACCCCTTTCAACTCGTAGGCAAACAAGTTGGCATTCTCCGAGGAACCGACACCCATGATTTGGGTGGTCTTTCAAATCTCATCCACGAACTCCCGTGGGTTCTCTCCCACCTTAGATCCATAGAAAAACTAGAGGGTTCATCCCGTAAGTCCCGAACCAGGAAGCACGTGCACTCCATTGTTGTTGATCTAACCACATGTCGGTTCACCCGATTGCACTGTTATCTGGTGGCAGCAGCCGGGATAGCCGCCCAACTCTACTGGGAGGACACCGGATCATCATGAGGGCTGGCCGAGCCGGGTGTGGCAAGTCACATGCACGCCCTTTCTTCCCGTTACCACGTGGAGGCATGATCACTTAAACAAAACAGAGCACGAGTTAGGAGAATGGATTATAGAATTGGAATTTCAACGCACGATAAAGAGTATGAACAAAAGTGGAAGCTTTTCCTTATAACATCTCGTAGCCTCCCGTTCATAAGTGTGGTTCACTTCACACCCATGAAAAGGACTCTACTCGATGCGGCTTTCGCACATTTAAGGATACTTCTAAACCTAGTACTTCGATACTAAATTTGTCACGCTCCGAGTCTATACCTTGGACGACATGGTACTTGAGCTCACATTTGAAAGTTTTAGGGCTTGAACTGATATAGAAGATAGTAGATTTTAGGGGTACAAGGGAATGAAGTATTCCCTTGTTTAATTCCCACATACCGGCTAAGAATTCCTCTCGAGAAGGAAGTCAATTGCCGCAACCGATGAGGAACCCTAGTCCTTGCTTGAGAGTTGTTGAGAGGAAACTACTTTATAGTTTTCTCAATACCTAAGTGGAAATGAGGGAAAAACCACTTAATACCTCTAAATCCCCTTAAAATAACCCAAAACGATGTAGTTTAGAGTCTAGGAGTTTAAGAAATTACAGAAGACCCTTAATAAACTCGCAAGGGAAAACCGACAAACAATCCCCACGAGGGACTCAACCGATCGTGCCTGGGCGACCACAAATCATGGTCACAATCTTTCAAGTGCACCACCAACTTCCCTCTCGTTGGTCACCGCGAGGGACACCAATGACTGTGGTGTAATCTAACAACTCGTGGTGACATACCCGTCGCGCATCGCCAATCCTCAAATCCCCAAACCACTCTAGACCACGGGTCACCTAACGAGTCATGGGCATGCCTCACGACTCATGGTGTCTGGGCCGTTAGGTATATTGTCTATTTCCCTGCGCCTTTCAATCAATTTCTTGACCATAGATCACATCACGCACGTGGTCATACCCATGGTCACCCCATTTCCAAATTTTTTCTACCAAGTTCAAACTCCTCACCACGAGTCACTTAACCACTGTGGAGCCTATTCTTACGTGTCATGACGCACTCGCCTGCGACCTCATGTAGAAAATCCCATTTTTTTCATTTTAACTCCTGCTCGGGTCTTAGGTTTCCAGGCAAAGCTTACACGCGTCAGTCAGCGCATTCGACTCATTTTTTTCTCATGTTGTTTATACATTATTATGCCGTCAAGACTCGAGTCTATACCCCAAAAGTGATACAATACTTAACTATAAGTGGTTCCACTGAACCCATGATACTAGCATGACACTAAACATGAACCGAAATAACCGAGAGGAAGCTAAACTAAGATGTAAGCATTTTAATGAATAAGGCTGAAAATGAAAAGTAAATACTCTAACTCGCAAACAATGTAAGAGCCGACTCAAGCTGTGTCTATCTATGTTTGGCTCTAAGAATTGGTGTGTCAAGGGACAACATCTTTTAACTAGAGCCAAGACTAAAACTAAAATACTCATAAAATAAATAATTTAACTCTCATCCTCTGATGATAAGGACTCACCAACAATAAGTTGGACTAGCACCGAACGTATCTAATTGGGGTGTTGAGTTTGAGCACTCGAACCTATATATCATAAGATGATATAGCAGAAGAAGTATGGGCCTGGCATTTTTAAATGTACTTTTGAGATTTGCAAAACATGAGTGAGATAATGAACAATACCGAAAACCGAGGTCATGCTTTGGTCAAGTAAATTGTTTTGAATGGACATGAGTAAAATATTTGGAAATTGAAAGAGCATAAATTGAAACAAGATGATCCATGAGTAAAACAAGCAAATAGGGCTGGAAAAAACGTAAGTCATATTGTCAATTCATTAAATTGATAACTTGGTCACGTACAAGTACTATTGGAATATATATCTACGGGAGGTTCTTGTAACCAACAAATGCCACATGAGCATGTGTCCAACTCGTATCCCGTTCTGCATTGTCCGGATGACTACACGCAAGTGCACGTGGTCAAACAAGTAGTTAGTGGCCCAAGTAAGCCAAGTATCGATCCTACTGTGGACCGGACTACTTGGGCAAAAATCACCTCAGTGCCGGGCCATCGTAACTCTAAAAATGAGGACAACAGCTATGGATGAAAAGTTTTTATATTTTGTGAACTAATTTATACTAAGCTAAAATAATTATACAAGTGAAATCAACTATGAATGAGCATGCCGAGGCTAAATGAACATGTAAAGAAATTAATTATCGACATACATGGCTTATCTTTTCTCCGGTTTCTGGGCCGAACCTATGCCTATGGATTAAAACTCATATTTAACTCCAACTTAAGAATCATGAACCTTCCGAAGCCTAGTTAGCTTCGTGATAAGAAGAAATTCATGTTCTAGCCATACAAAACCGCATTCCACACTTCTGACTAATACGACTTTTAGGTATATTTCTATCCCTAAGGTAAATCAATTTCAATTTTCCCAAGAAACTAAGAAAAGATCATATCCTATTAATTCACAACCCGCCTGCAATATTCTCTCAGAACTGACTTTTTGGATTTACATTAACATTGGGCCGACATTAATGCAAGAACAAGAATTAACAACTATAGCAGTGAAGAAAAGATGAACCAACCAAATAATCAACAATTACATTTTAATACAATTGTTCCTAACCCCAAAGAAGAAATGGGAATTAGCCACTCATTTGTGAGTAAACATCGTTAAATGAGTGAAAATCATAGCAAACAATTGACAAAGAAGAAGAAAGGGATAGAGAAACCCTAAGAATTTTCTTTCTCCTCTCAACCGCCCGTAACCCACGTTCTTGCCCACCCAAATGTAATAATTAAAAATGAACCTAAGTGTTCTATTTATACTGGTGAGAATTTTTCCCGGAATAACAAGTAACGTGTCACGGAGTGCATCGCGAGCACCCCCGTGGGAATGTGCAAACACGGAGGCTCTCCCCGGAATTTTAGCCGCCCGTAATATCCCCAACGCACGCGCATGCAACGGAAAGCATGCCCACGCGGCCACTGCAAACGCCAAGCACCTCCACCGGAATGTCAAGATCCAAGAAATTGATTCCAACGTACCACGGCACAATCGCGAACCCTCTCTCGGAAATTCTTGAAATTATATCTCCTGGTTAATGCATCCACATGGCGCTTGTCACGCCCCCATCGCGAGCTCTTTTATTTTTCGCTTCCAAACCGCTTCCCTTGCTCACTCCCGAGTCCATCTCCGATTCCTCCCTACATGCATCTTAGCTCCATAAAAGTATGTTTTTCCCCGCAAAACAATGCTAATCATGTTGGTTAGTATAAATTCACACTTCCTACAATTTACATGAGAATGTAAAAACATTGTTGGATAAACAAGTCTAAACGATGCATTTGAGTATCACTTGGGCATATAAATATGCCTCTATCACCTACCCCACATCTAAAATCTTGTTCGTCCTCGAACAATACTCCTACACCTCAAGCAATTGACATCCCGTTATGGCTACTTAAGCCGACAATCCGGAAGCACTGCTACACCGATTATTTACATACAAATCATCAAGAAAACATGCATGGCATCATCATTACCATGACATCAAACATATCAAGACCTTCCTAGACATCACGAATCGACTCGATATCGGCAAACTCATGCACATTAGCCGACCAAGATATCCGACACGAATTTATTCCTTTGTCAAACATGTTCCTCACACATAAGAGAGTTGCTAATCACATGAACTTCTAAAACAATTCATGCCGGGTATAGACACACAATTTCAAGCCACTCTCCCAAAAGAATTCACATGCATTGTGTCATGAACCATAAGCTTGCCTCTAGTGTTTACTCACTAATATAAGGACGCTGTGATGTAAGATCACGTACTCTAACTATGTTGTAATGTAAGCTCCGTAACTAGTATATAACTCGGCTAACCAATAATAATAACTAGCATCCTCAAGCGCTTTTCCAATACATCCCAACATATTCTGGGCATAAGTTCTTTCTTCCTCCTCCCAACCTTGAAATCTTTCTTAATTACTTTTTCCAACTTCTTTACGCACCCCACTCACCCTCACTCAAACAACAAAGTTTAGTAATTCTTATTTTCTTTACATCTCGGCCGTTGCACCTTTGACTCTTTTTCTTTCTTTTTCATCACTTTGCTTTTCTCTTTTATTTTCTTTTCTCACCATTTCACCTCCTTTACAACGTGGGAAAATTATTTTTTCTTGAGCGCTTAAGAGCTTCTGGACAGGTTTACTGACAATGAAAAGAAAGGGTGTTTGGTTTACACCTTTTGACAAAAAGAAAAAAATAGGCTAAAGGCTCAATGGGCTAACTAGGATTTGACATTCAAGGTGGGTATATATAAGAAAAACGCTAGGCTAAACAAAGAAATGCCTACATCCTTTCCCACACACTACACTTCCTTCATTTCGTTTCGTATACACACCTGTGCAAGTTCTAGACACTTCCACACAAGATGGAATAAACGAGACCTCGCTATACGCTCATCGCACATGCTTAACTCAAGACATATTCACGTACCTTTAATCCGCCTAATTACAAGAATTCAAAATTAAGCCTCAATCACACCGAATCGACCTCCCCGTGGCCAAAGTGTCTCACATATGTACAAAATTTTGTATGCTTTCAAACGAATCACCTTTGCAATATAAACATTATGTACAACACGCAACAAGGATTTCGTAGCTATAGAGTAGCAACATGCATGGGATACAACCAACAACCCAAAATTGAAAATAAAATAACAAAACTACCTCCTATCGACCGTATTTCTCTTAAGTACGGTCGTCATCCATCCATCATAGGGAACGGTCACTATTTACGACTTCTGGCTCAACGTGGGACCTTCCTGCAGTTAACCGAAAACAAACTTCGAGAAACCCAATGCTAAAATTAATCAACGAAAATTTTAAAATATCGATAATTTCGACAAAAGCTATTTACACACCGGCTAACAGCATTCAATGCCACACACAACTTCACAAAGATATTTATAATACCGAAACATACACACAAAAAATAAATGGTCACAGTATTTTCAAACACGACAAACAACATGCAAATACATACAAAACAAGACAAACCAAAGACCCTAACTACTCCCCACCCCACACTTAAAATCAAACATTGTCCTCAAAGTGTTCATACAATCACAAAACACAAAAGTGGGTGGTGAAACTCCCCGATCAATCAAAGTATCTCCACTTCTTCAATGTGTGCTTCGCCTCGTCTCCCATGTCTCGAATCTCCCCTTCGTCCTCTCCGACTCAACATCGAATCCTCGCGACGTGTCTTCTCGTCCGTGGGGACATTTATCACTCTGCCTCTACAAGTCGGGGTCCACTGCATATGCAGCCCCGGCGCTGGGCCAGTGGTACCTATGGCCGAGCCGCCAGCCATCCTCCGTTGCTCTGCCTCCCCGCCTGCGCGATGGAGCATCTGCACCGAACATGCGGGGCTATATATATCGATCATCCCGAGCATGTCGCTTCGCTAGTGTGAGAACTCGGCCCGTGAGTGGTGTCAGTGCCTTAGTCTTTGTGACGTCTATGGCACGCCTCCATTTAAGTGGGATATAGTCTAGGGCCTCTTCCTCTACCTCTAGGCCCCTGCCAAAGAACGTGGTCAGCAAAAACGGCCAAACCCGTACCAGTCTTGATGCAAACGGGCTCTCTTCATAGCGATATGATCACCGCCCTCATTTATCTCCAGCCCTTTCATCGTGTGGCATACACCAGGCATACGCGATCCCTGGTGACATCCGTCATGTGCACTCCCCGGAATCAAATAGAACAAACGATCTTCGCCTGCATCTTGGGCTTCCCTGCTCATCTATGAGTAGGGCAAGGTCTGATGGTATCCCCTCTCCTTATGCTCGCTCCAATAAGTGAGCCACACCGTGCCTACACAATGTGCGTCCTGATATCCGCATAAGGTGGAGTGATATTCAACACTGTGAGTACATGGGCATCGGTGTTCCGTACGCCTCAAGATGGCATTTAAGTGACGCAGGCTCAAGGGTGACACCGCCCTTATCTGATGGTGTGATCGCGGAGCGTCGTGTTCCAATTTGCATAGAACTCCCGAATCAAGTGCATTGCACCCTTGGGCTCGTCAAAAATGAAGCGCAGCCTGACAGTGTCGATCCGGTGTACAATGCGGGGGAACTCCCTGTGCCAATGGGTCCTCGTAATATGCTCCTCCTCGGAAGTACTTGTTCTCCTTGTGCTTTGTGTACCATTTCTTCCTCTTTCCTCTCGTCACCCATCTCGGTTCCGTATTGCGGCGCTAGCCGCGTGGAACCGCTGGTGTCAGCTGGGATCGCTGCTCCTCAGCTTTTAGCCTTCTTCCTGGCCGCCCGATGTAGATGCGCCCTTTCCTTGTCTTGCTTGCTTGCCATTGTTCCCGCTAAAGAAGGCGTACTGGGGGCCCCAATTTCAAATAATTTGTGGTTAAAAGCTGACTAAGGTTGCTAGGCTCGGCCACCCACACTTAGTCTTCAAAGAACAATTTCAAAAGATATCAAGAACATATTTATTTCTAATTTACAAAAACGAAAAAAACTAAAACAACTAAACACAAACAATATTGCCTTGTGCATTCCACAAATACGACTCGTGATAATTCAACCGTACTCACACTTCGCACAAAGCCTACCACAATATTACCGTCGATCACAATTACATACGTAGCACATAACAATAACAAGAGAAAAAGAAAAAACGAAAACTCTTCACCTATACAAACCCTATGCAACCCGTCCATTTCTTGCATACTATAATTGTACCCCCAAAATCCGCTCTGCCTTTTACATATTACATAGAACACGACCAACTCATCTCACTCAACATACTCAACCCACACGAATTTACAATTCAACTAGATTTCTTCCTTTTCATGTCTGGAATTCAAGCCCTAGCTATAATTTTCAAAAATTCGATCAAGTGTGTGTTTTTATCTGCCTACAATCACAATGATATTACGAACATCAATCAACAATAACTTAACCGAATTTAAGCTCAATTTCTACCTAGGGTAAGGTTTACTCACATCTCATGCTATAAATCGAAAAAATTCGACCAAAATTGAGATAGAGATGATGAACGCATTCCTCAAGTTCGATGATCGGAAGAAAAACTTGACGAAATTTTGTACCTTAGTCTGTGGCACGTTGGGGGAGAGGGAATTTGGGAGGGTTGTCACGAGGATGAAAATCAGAGAAAATAAGGGGAAATCTAAGGTGTGGATTTTCGCGGGTTACTCGTGACCCGGTGTGACCCGATCTGCGAATAACACTTCAATGTGACACGGAGGTCCTCCTCCGTGACACGGAGCTATCGTTAGGTGCATTCTCGAATTTGTGTACCTGCATTTTGCCTTCAACGTGTCATGAAGGGTAACGCTGAGTATCACTCTCCGTGACACGGAAAGCTATCGCGTTGTGCTCACCGTTTTGCCACTTAAATTTTTTTTTTCTTACCTCGTTTTCCTCCTTTGCACTCCTTTGTATTTTTTCTCCCATCAACCCTGAATTATATCTTACAACAAGAAATTCGGTCAATCCCAAGGTTTGAAGAACACAATATTTTATTTTTTATATTTACACACATATACATATATATATATATATATATATATATTTTTTTTTTCTTTTCTTTTTTTCTTTCTTTTTTTTCTTTTTTTTTTATCCGCATAATCATAAAACAAAAAATTCACTGCTGCTCTGCAGGCCGCTTCGGTTTACCGTCGCGCCGATCGTCATTTAGGCTCATTCCGCTCTAGGGTGACGGAAGTTTTCTCACGAACCCGTCTCACCCCTTTGTCGCTTACCCCCGTCGTGGGGTCGTCCCACAAACTCTCGGAGACTCAACGCCCGAGCAACTCGCCTTGCTCAAACACGCTGATGACCGAGAGTTCCTCGTACACGGCCGGGAGCTTGGCCTTGTACACATCGAACACCTCCACCTTGTCATGTGCTTGCATCGTGAGCCGCCCTGCGCCTACGCTCTACGCTTTTCCCGGTAGCCAAGAAAGGACATCCCAAAATAAATGGGACTTCTGCTCCCCTGCTCAAAGTCCATGACTACAAAATCTACCGGAAGATCGAGCCACTTGCACCAAAGACGCCCCTCCACAATTCCGTCTCGGTCTTGCCAAAGAACGACCCGCAAGCTGCAAGATCACCGTTGTTGGTCTAGGACTCCCTAGCCCCAACTTCTTGAATACCGAGGTCGCGCATCAAGCTAATGCTCGCTCCCAAATCACATAACTGCGAGCTCGGACACTCGCCCGATTGTTAAGCCGAATTGTAAAGCTCCTGTGGCCTTTGAGCTTTGTAGGCAATCGGTTCTCGTATCCGGGAAGTGCACTCGCCGTAAGAGCCACCGTGGCAGACTCAGTAAGCTCGCTTGTTCGCCACGATGTCCTTTATGTACTTTGCGTACTTAGGCCTCCCGCAAAACATCAACAAGAGGTAAGTTAATGTGTACCCTGTTAAGCACCTCCATGAACTTTTGAAACAAAGCTTCCTCCTTGTGCTTTTTAATCGTTGAGGGAACGGGGTGGGAGGTCTTTCGGGTTCAGCATCCTCGTTTCTTCCCCTCTCATCATTTTGCCCTCTCTCGTTTCGCCGCTCCCGACCGTTGAGGTGGTCTTTCCGTTCCACCTCCTTAAGCCGCAAACCCTCCTTTGTGGTCACCGCATTCACTCCGTTTGGGGTTGGGGTCTGTGGTCACCGGGAAGTCCTCCTCTAGCCCTGTGTTTCTGCCCAGCAAACTACCCAAATCGATACTCCACGCCTTGGTGAAGCACCGATTATTCTTGGACCTCTACCGCCAATTTAACATAGTCACCCAATCAACTTGGTTAGCTATCATCATCTTGAACATCTCCTCAACGTCAAAGGGACGGGGCGGAGGAGGGCATTGTTGTTTCTATACCGTGACTGATAGTTCTGTGGCCCTCTCCTTGATTCCTCCGCACCCCCGACTAACCGTCTCCCCGATGGTTGTTGCTACCCCAAGAGAAATTTAGTGATTCCTCCGCGCTAGGAATTGTAGCCGTTATCATACCGTTGGTGATTGTTCCTTGTGCATTACCGACAAAGTTCACCGAGTCAGATTTGCTCCACAACACTCACCGAGTGTTCATTACTTCGCACACTTCACACCAAATCTCGTCGCACGCATTCACCGCTTGAGGACTCACTCAAGCTCATGTTGGCCAAGTGGGTGTTGAGTTGATCTCCCGCAAGGGCAATGGTCCGTGCGCGATAGCCGTAAACCCATCCACTTCCAAGACTCCCCGCCGCTTCCTTGCTCCTCCCTCAAGAGTCCGCATTCCACTCCGGATTACAAATACGATTAAGCAAAGAATAAAACCGTAAGTCTTTTCTAATGCTTGTCCCCAACTGGGGCAGAGTCTCAAGAAGATTTTTTGGAGGGGTTCCAAACTCAATAAAAGTGTGCACCAAAGACATCATTTGGATTGGTGGTGATGAGGGACAGCCTCCATAAATGATTTGAATCTCTCCCAAGCTTGATATAGATTCTCTCCTTCTCTTTGTTTGAAACTTAGAATTTGACTTCTAAGTCTTGCCGTTACCCGAGGGGAAAGAACCTGATCAAGAACTTCTTGGCAAGATCATCCCATTGGTTATAGAGTTCTGGGCTCCGCCCTTTTCAACCATCTTTTTGCTTCTCCCAAAAGTGAAAATGGGAATAAAGGTAAGCTCCATAACTGCTGACACCAAATGGGATGGGTGTCACTTATCTCCAAAAAGGTTTGAAGATGTTGTTGTGGATCCTTGTGAGGGATACCAGAACCGCCTCGCTAAAGCGCAATTGCACCATGTTCCGTTTAAGCTCGAACTCCTCCGGCTCAGTTTGCGAATGCTAGATGTGACATCGGTTTAGCATGTGGGATCGCGTTACTTCGCGAACTGGCTTAGCTGCCATTTCCTCGGGCACTCACACGCCCGCACAAGTGGTGATTCTGTGTTACCCATGATTGTTTGTCTCGAGCAATCGGCAGTTTTCTTTCTAGAGCTTCTCTCCGTTGATAATGGAATTGTCTTTCCGCCTATGATGGATCCACCAGCTCTTTGTCTCTGCCGTTGTTCGCGTAATCTCGTTATCTCGCAAAATACGTGCTAAGACCAAGTTGTCAACACTTAAGTAAAGAAATAGCAAACTAACACTTTTAAGAAAATTATACTCGCCAATTGCCGCCCCCTAAGATCTAGCGCCAAAACTTGTTCTAATGCTCGGGATGACTACACGTTAAAGTGCACGTGGTCGAACAAGTAGTGGGGTGGCTCATAAGCCAAGTACGATCCTACTGTGACTGACTACTTGGCAAAATCACCTCAAAGCCGCTACCGTAACTCTAAAATGAGGACAACTCGTGATGAAAAGTTTTTATATTTTGTGAACTAATTCTTATACTAAGCTAAATAATTATACAAGTGAGTCTCGAATTCATGAATGGAGCAGCTGCCGAAGCTAAATGAACATGTAAAGAAATTAAGTATCGACATACATGGTTTATCTTTTCTCCTAAGCAAGGTCTAACTTATGCCTATGGATAAAACTCTCGTATTTAACCCAACTTAAGAATCATGAACCTTCCGACCTGTTATTTCTATGAGCAAGAAGAAATTCATGTTCTCGCCATACAAAACCGATTCCACACATGACTAATACGACTTTCGTGTATATTTCTATCCCGAAGGTAAATCAATTCTCAATTTTCCCAAATCCAAGAAAAGATCATATCCTATTACTCACAACTTTCCGGCCAAGTGCCCCCCTGGTGAAACCTGACTTTTGGATTTACACAATATCGTCGCATATTAATGCAAAGTAGAAGAACAAGAATTAATAGAACAAAACTTTAGTCAAAGATGAAAAACCAAATAATCAACAATTACATTTCAATTGGTCCTAACCTCAACAAGAAATGGAATTAGCCACTCATTTGTGGAATAAACATCGCTAAATGAGTATAAATCATACAAACACCGAGCGTAAAGAAGAAAGGACAGAAACCCTAAGAATTTTCATCCTCTCAACCGCCGTAACCCACGTTCTTGCTCCACCCAAATAATAATTAAAAATGAACCTAAGTGTTCTATTTATACCGGTGAGAATTTTTCTCCTGGGATAACAATAACGTGTCACTAGGCACCGCTTCCGTGACACGGCAAAAACGGAGGCTCTCTCGGGAATTTAGCCGTCTGTGCATTATCCCCAACGTGGCACGACATGCAACGCGGAGCATGCCTAGCGTGCCACGGTGCAAACGCGCACCTCCACTGGAATGTCAAGATCCAAGAATTTGATTCCAACGTGCCACGGCACAATCGCCAACCCTCTCTCCGGAAATTCTTGAAATTATATCTCCTGACTGCAATGCATCCAAGGATGGCAACGTGGTCACGGCTCCATCGCGGAGCCTCTTTATTTCTTGCTTCTCCAAACTCGCTTCCTTGCTCACCCCGAGTCCATCTCCGATTCCCTCCCAACATGCATCTAGCTCCATGGGGTGCATGTTTTTCCCGCAAAACAACGCTAATCATGTTAGTATAAATTCACACTTTCCTACAATTTACATGAGAATGTACAAACATTGTTGGATAAACAAGGCTCAAACGATGCATTTGAGTATCACTTGGGCATATAAATATGCCCCGGATCATATCCCTGGTTGGGAGGACATCCATACCTTGCTAAGAGTATGAACCATGACTAGCGTGAATTCACTCATGAGCCCATTCGGGCGAAGGGAGACACTCTCAACTTGCGAGGATCCCTTAACCTATGGTGTCAGCATAGCTTTGGGTCTTAGGTTATCTAACCTACATCAGCTCAACGCTAAGTACTACTCCAAAAATTATACATATATGCTCATAATTATAACTAAGATTTGAAAAGTTTACAAGGACTAGTAAATACATGTTGTTTTACTGAAATATCTAAAATACTGAACTAGTCATGTAACCTGTACTAATTCTGATGTCATAAAACCATAATATCATGAAACATTCTGAAACCATGCTTAAACTAAGGAAATCATGAAAAATTCAAAAAGTAGGGCTATAAGATATTTTCTACTTTGTAAAATCATGCTTATATGTAGTAGTCATATGAGAGTCATGAGGGAAAAACATAATATATTAAAATTATAGTTTTTGCATAAAAGAGTATTTAGCCCTAAAATTAGGAATTCGAATAATCATAATGGAAATATAGTATAAAGCTAGAGTTTTGGGCATAAGGGTAAAATGAAACCCTTACTGATGATCCTACATACCTAGACTAAAGAATTCTTGCTAATAATCTGGTCTTAAATCCTAAAAGTGGATTCTTGATCTTTTCCAGAGAAAGAAAGATGATTTGATGTTAGAATCGTGAAGACATTCATGGGTATATGAGAAAGATGATTTGATGTTAGAATCGTGAAGACATTCATGGGTATATGTTGCAGGATAATGGAGAATACTTACGTAACCCTCCAAGGGCTAAAGAGAGCTTTGGAAACTGATATGGTTGATCTGGAGGTAGAAAAATATCAAAAGAAGTATTCAAAGCGACTTTTAGAAGCCCTGGAATCCCCAAAGGACGACCCAAGGGACGAACCATGGTTTGGCCAACGGAACGTGGACTTGCCCAATGATTTTGGGGAGAAAATTAACAGTTTCTGACCTCTTTTGATGGGCCAAAGGATGGGCCGTGATCCTGTTCATGGTTCATGGTTCTATTTTCATGGTTTGTTGTTCTATTTCACGGTTCATCCTTCTGTTCGTCAAAACCTGACAATACTTCACTAAAATACTCATAACTTCTTGCTCCAAACTCCGATTGACGAATGGTTGGATGCGTTGGAAAGAAGACTCAAAGACCTTTAACTTAATAGGTTATGGGAAACACAAAATCTTTATATAATGGGATTAATGGTTGTTTGAAATTTACCCTTCTAAGAACTTATATGAAAACTCAACCGGTAAGAAGGCTCTCAACTCAACTTTGTGCTAGAGGTTCCTTATGACCTTAATTCGTATCCAATGCACTTCCCACACTTAATAATTGATATTAACACCTAGTTTCAATTAAAATTCATCAAATACAGGTCTATCTACATAATTACAATGGTCTTGCACTTAGCCCAAAAATTTGAGGCGTTACATCATCTCCCCCTTTGGATCACTGGTCCTCGAATGAAGGTCATGTACATATATAGGATCTAACCCCGAAACTTTCTAAATGTTTTGGTAGAGTTCCTTCATTTGAAGGACTAACTCAATATCCTAAATAACTATCAGCAGATTAGGAACACTATCACGAGCCTCACCGGAACTGAAAGGTGCATAGACTTGAAGAACTGCATGGGAACATGGTTTTGGCACTTATTAGCCTTTTAAAGCATGGAGTAAGAATAGGAATTATTTTTTCTTAAGCTACACGACTAACAACCTTTAATCTTAGAAACACCTTTTTAACTATACCAACTTCTTTGAATGCCACACTTATCATTTACAACTCATAATTCTCACCTGTGCTCATATTGATACTGAAGTCTGAATCTAACAGCAGGCTTCAATCATGTTCAAACCCAAATTGACTAAATCTCTTGCATCTAGAGTTATACCTCAAAAATACTACTTCTTCTTCTTATCATGAAAACCATACAGCCTCGAGCTCTAATCAAGGAGGCACTGATCATACAATGCAATGGTCCACATGTATATCATCATAATATTCAAGCCTATCACTATAATCATCTTATGGCTCCTCTGTAGCTTACATTATATAAAAATTCTCTCATCTTTCCTAGCATATCTAATATCTACAACTTCATGAACTTCTACAAAGATACATGCAAAATATTATATCCAACTACTACGCATGACCAATCCATACTTCGCATATCATTTCACTTGTATAATCCAAGATGGAACTAGTACAACAAAAGTTGTCATTAAAGAAGTATCTATTTTCTACCATCCTTCCCTTACCTAACTTCTTTTACTACTATATATTGAGTCAAAAGGAGGATCACTGAAAGAATAGAGTATGAGAATTAGGAATACAAGGGATACAACTCAATCATGACTTATACTTAGTGTGACTTTGTCACTCAAGGTGAGGTCCAAAGAATCAAGTGCAATGGGCGTGAGTACTTCACATACTGGACCCATAAGGCATACGTAAAGGGTTATTCTGAGCATACATGTTATTACAACTATTACCATTATGGGTGAACGTACATAAGGCTTTAGATTAAGGAAATCATAAGCATGAATCATTTATGAAATCTAATCTGAGCATATACATGACATAGTATCATTTTATTAGTCGTTAAGGCGAATATTGAAGACTAAGTTCATAAAACTGAGTATACTGTAAGACACGAGTCTATATATATGACGAGTCTCCTAAAATAAGCTGGAATTTATGGAATCATGGAGTAAGACTATGATCTCTATCTGAAGAGGTTGCTTCTTATTCTAGGAATTTGAGTATGGGTATGATATGCATAGTGTACTTGGACCATAGACGTGGTCATGGTATGATTACATATGATATGAGTAGAATGTCATGTTGATGAAGTGAAAGGAATATACTTCAATAGTAATGGATTGACATCCCATAGTTACTGCTCCTGAAATTTTTCATTTGGAATCTCAAGACTTGACCTGGTTCTTTACCTTATCATCCCCCCTTAACACAAAAGTAAATGCTCTAAGTATTTATACCTCTTCTTTAAACTAGGCTATAATCAAATAATGCTTGTGGTATCGGGATATAGCAATACATATGGATGCTAGACTCTCCCTCGCCGATTACATCTGTAGGTACTAAAATTTATGTTAGGATTTCTTATTGAGGTCACTTAACTTCTTTTTTTCCTCTAAGGCTATAATCATAGGATTCATACTCTTTCTATCTTATCAACTTCATACATCTAGTCCTTTATCCACCCAATAAAAGGGTTAAAGCTTATACTAAGATGCTCAAAATCATATATCTTATTTAGAATTTTCTAGCTTCGGCTCTTTGGGAAACCATATATTACATTCCAATCACTCTTCACACTTCTCAACTAAAGAATATTAAACTAGGCACACATAGCACTTTAGGAGATTAGAATCTAGTGTAACTACATTCTATATTGGTGCACATCTTTCTTTATGACATTCAATACTCTACTTTTCCTAAAGAATTAGCCTCCAATCACCTAACCATCACTATCCCAGATATGTATGTCATGCTTACAGCTTTGCTCTTGCCATAAGTTATCAATTTATACTCTTCCATACACTCTACATAAGGAACACCTACTCTGGATCTCTTAGGTCTGGAAGAACTAATCTGGACTTCAAAAATAAGAAAAATGACTTACGAAACCTTTTATAATAATTGAAAATAGAATTTCATGGCTGGAGGGATGGTCCATCCTTTTTTGGAAAGTCAAATTGATAACCTTTGATAGCCATGTTGACGGGCCGCCCTTCATGATGATGGATCATCGACTGATTCATCCTTTTTGCTCTACATCTGGCCAAGTCTCTGGAATTCTTAAACGGCTGACAGGACGAGCCTTCAACTGGATGATGGTCCATCAAGTCACCCCTGAAAACTCAAAACATGCCTATACTCTTTCTATAAGCCATCAAAATGCCTGCTTCAAATATGAGGTGTTACAATATACCCCTCCCTTGAGATCATTCTTGTTATACCCGGGAACCGAAGAATTAGACTTGGGAGTCAAACAGGGAAAAATCTGGAAAACATTGTAGCAGTGCAAAACGAGTCGTTAGACGACTCGTGAGGAGACCCCACGAGTCGTCAGGTGGCTCGTGGGAAGGCTGGACTGGGCTGAGGAGCTGAGGTCCCCACGGACGTGGGAACGACTGGTGGTCAGCTACAATGAGTCGTCAGGTCCACCGTGGGGTAAGGTTGAGGATTTAATTAAGGGTGAGGCAGTGTACTTGACGGAAGCTAGTAATGAGTTGTTGCCTCGGGGGACGAGTCATCATGTCCTCTGTTAAGAGCCAGGTGAAAAATTCTAGTGGACTTGACGAAATGACCCAACGACTTGTTATCCCTGGTGACGAGTCGTCAGGTCGCCCATTAGGGTCACCTGGCAGTTATTTCCTGCGATTTAGTAAGGGCCTTCTCGTAATTTCCTACACTCCTATGACCTAAAATACGTCGTTTTGAGGTCGGAACAGGGTCTTTTAAGGGGGAATCATTCATCATAAACCTCATTTGATGCATGTAAGAGTAGAGAAGTAAGAGGAAAGGGATTCAAGTGTTCTTCTCCAATTCTTCAAGTTTCCATCTAGGGCTTTTCAAGGGAGTTAAGAATAAAGTAATTCCAGGTATGTGGAGTTTTGAATGGGTGTTTTAGTCCCTAGACATGCCCAATTTCTTCCTCATTCTATGTTTAAATTTACCAAGACTTGATGGGTCATAACCCAAATGCATGTTTCCTCAAAAATTCGGTATGAGCTTGTTATAGCATGTCTAAACTAATGGTTTTAGGATTTTGGGCTGTTTTCACTTATTTTATTCTATAATTGATGATTTAATCCCTAAAAGCACATGTTTCCATATCATGGGATTTTTAGTGAAATTCATGGTTATGGTGATTTCTCAAGCATAACGTCAACTTTTGAATTTTAAGCATGTTTTCAATTACTCATGTTATTATGATCATGTTTCCTATAAATTTAAGCACTTCAAGTATGATAAAAAAAATATGTATATGCCCCCATGTTGCTTATGAATCATGAACTATAATTTTGGCCGATCCAGAGGCCCAATTCCATTGTTAGTAACACGAATTCTCAAGCATGTTATGATTATCACGATTTAACTAGCCATGCATGTCATGTATGAATTTTTATGAGCACGTTGCATGTTTTGGGAGTAGTACTTAACTGAACTATAATTTTGGCCGATCCAGGCCCAATTCCATCATAGTAACACGAATCTCAAGCATGTTATGATTATCACGATTTACTAGCCATGCATGTCATGTATGAATTTACTGGCACGTTGCATGTTTTGGGCGTTGTACTTAACATCGGGACAGGTTCGGCCCAGTTACGCCCGGGACCTCGAACTACATGCCATCATAGGGTATGCTCGGGACCGCCTCAAGAGCCGCATTCTATGCCCTACGGGCCTTCATGAGTGATATCATCAGCCTTTCATGGTTTATACCCTTGGCAAGGTATGAACAACCTCCCCACTAGGCTCATAGGGTTTCTGGTTCTCATGTGTGCTCAAGTATGGGGTATGCCGCTATAGAAATCCCACTGTTCTCATATTTTAATGCATGTATGATTATGTTCTTTGGCTCAAGTTGTGTTTTATGAAATGCTTCTTCGTGTTATGACTACAACAGGTTTATGGGTATTTTGGAAATGTTGAGCCTTACTATATATTTATGATTTCGCCTTTGTAATCATGATGTCCCCACTCCTATAACTTTTATGTTTTTAAGTATTCTTTTTGCATACCTTTGGCATACTCCGCACTTCCAAGCACTGACCCCCATATTTTCAAGATTCTGTCACAGTTCACAACATCATTCCTAGCTTGCTCGCCCGTTCCGCCTCGTGGTGTCCTCATGATTCGAGGGCTTCATGTTTAGACCTTGTTTACCTTTTTTTCGTAATGTCAGGTCTGCCTAGGTCTTTTCCTTCAACCCGTCTATAATGATTAGAGGCTTTCGTGCCTACTTGTAGTAACCGCCTATTTATGCTTGGATCATGCTCTTGTTGTTTCTTATATTTCATGTCATGGTTTCATTTAGTCTATGATTATTAAGCTAAGTTTTCCACTTTGAATTTTTAGTTATATGCTCATGCCATGGGTTGACTTGGGGTCTCCCTGCCTCGCCCCATGTCTATGATTCGAGTGTATTCTCGGATCTTGAAAACTTGGCACGAGCCACGTGTCTGTATGTGTTCTAGGGATTCGGGAAGCCGCATTAGGGTGTAGAGTCTTTTTCATGGTGTGAAGCTGTACACACTACTTACGAAGAGGCTGCCAAACATTTTAGGAATCATCCCTTTCTTTCATTATCCATGTCGTGCGATGAAAGTTTCTCCATCCTTCTAATTTGTGTTATTCGCGATTATAAAAATTATGGGCTTCCCGAAGGGGATAAACCAAGGAAGAACAGAAATGATGAAGGTCATAAGGGTGGCCATGATAATGGGCATCAATAAGCCCCACTTGTTCAGGAGCCCTGTGCACTGTGAGCGCCTCTACATCGAAGCTGAAGTTATTCAGATGTTGGCATTGTGCCTTGACCGATTAGGTCAACCAAGAGGGCCATTGCACATGTTCCTGTATCGGTAACACAAACTAAGGTCTTGATTAGAGACTTCGAGGATGAACCTCCCGAGTCCATGGGATCAAATGTGGACGGTGGATCCACACGAGTACCTATTAAAGGAATCTTGAAGGTCACTGTGTCATGGGAGGAAAATGAGGACTGTGTTGATTTGGCCTCTTATCGCCTAAAGAGGTCGCTTATATTTGGCACAAGCAATGGAAGGACAACAGGCGCGAGAGCGGGGGCCCTATCACCGGGATGAGTTCCACATGGCCTTTCTCAATGTGGCTCTTCCCTCGGGAGACGAGGGAATCAAGGCACCGAGTTTTTTTAACTCAAATAGGGAAAGATGATGGTGATAGAATATTCACTTGAGTTCACTTGGCTCACAAAAGTATGCCCTGGGAGTTAGTGATGGACCAGAGGGCGTGTGAGTGATTCGTGTAGGGAGAATGGTATCTTTAGACAAGGACCGCGTAACAACCATGCTTCATCAGATATGGACTACCCACGAATAGCCTTATTCCCAACAGATGGAGGCAGCCATATGAGGTGCAGAGAGGCCAAGAGGCCGTAACTACTAGCCACAGTCTTCCCGCCCGAGGCCAGGGGTTGGCCTCACCTGCCAGCCCCAAAGCACAGTCCATTACATCAGCACCATCTTTCAAACTACCCCATCCAGTTCCTCGAGAAGATCGTGAGGAGCAGGTGGCCTCAAGTTTAAGGGGTCGTAATAGTATGCGCACGAGCGCACATTCCCATCTTGTGCTAGTTGTGGCAAGAACCACCCAAGGAAGTGTTTGTGGCCGATGTTGCCTCGGTGTGGAAACCCATGCCGTACTTAGGATTTCCACTAGGTTAGGGGGTGGTGGAGCCCGTATTTCCAGCTAGCCTAGTTCAACAGCCTCCAAAGGGCACTGCCGACTTCCAAAGATGGTGCTTCTGACCGGGTTCACCAAGGCGGCCAATGCCGTAACCGGTTTTATGCACTTGGCCTCGATGAGCAGGAGACTTCTCCCGATGTGGTTACGGGTATGTTGCGAGTCTTTCATGTTGATGCTTATGCTTTATTAGACTGGGAGCTACACTTTCTTTTGCGACACTACTGCTATGTCACTTGGCCGCTCCAAACTTTGCCGAACCATTTTCTCGTGTCTACTCCTGGCTGGGGATCTGGGCCACAAGCACGGCGAGTATATTAGAGGTCCCCATTACAATAGTGCATAAGGTTACCTCCACATACCAAGGGAATTGGTTATGACCGATTTGACATTATTTTGGGCATGGATTGTTGTTTGCATGTTGTTTCTATTAACTCGTAACCCCAATGTGGAGTTTCGGTTTCCAAGTGAATCATTTAGGAATGGAGGGTAGTTCAAATAGCACTGTAGGCCGCTTATCTCCTATCTCAAGGCCAAGATTTGCTGGATAAGGGTTTCATTAGACCAAGTAAGTCCCCATGGGGTGCCCCAGTGTTGTTCGTCTGGAAGAAAGATGGTTCTCTTTGGATGTGTATTGACTATAGACAGTTGAACAAGGTCACCATTAAGAATCGATACCCTTTACCCAGGATTGATGATCTATTCGATCAGCTTCAGGGTGCTAAATATTTCTCCAAGATATATCTCAGGTCCGGGTATCACCAGCTCAGGGTTTGGGAGAGCAACATCTAAAAGTCTTCTTTCAAAATCTGGTATGGCCATTATGAATTCGTTTTTATGTCTTTTGGACTAATCAATGCCCTGCAACTTTTATGGATCTAATGAACAGGGTATTTGAGGCATATCTGGACATGTTCGTGATCGTGTTCTTTGATGACATATTAATATACTCCAAGAGCGAGGAGGAGCATGCCGCACACCTGAGGGTAGCACTTCAGACCCTCAAGGATAACCAACTATATGCCAAGCTCAAAAAATGTGAGTTCTGGATAAATAGATTGATCGGTGGATTGGCACCTGAGATCTTTCTATAGATAGTACGACTCGTTGTTCCTGGTGACAAGTCGTCAAGTCGCCCGTTAGGGTCACCTGGCAGTTATTTCATGCGAATTAGTAAGGGCCTTCTCGTAATTTCCTACACTCTAAAGACCTAAACTACGTCGTTTTGAGGTCGGGACAAGGTCTTTTAAGGGGGAATCATTCATGATAAACCTCATTTGATGCATGTAAGAGTAGAGAAGTGAGAGGAAAGGGATTCAAGTGTTCTTCTCCAATTCTTCAAGTTTCCATCTAGGGCTTTCCAAAGGAGTTAAGAATCAAGTAATTCCAGGTATGTGGGGTTTTGAATGGATGGTTTAGTCCCTACCCATGCCCAATTTCTACCTCATTATATGTTTAAAGTTACCAAGACTTGATAGGTCATAACCCAAATGCATGTTTCCTCAAAAATTCGGTATGAGCTTGTTGTAGCATGTCTAAACTTATGGATTTCGAATTTTTGGGCTGTTTTCACTTATTTTATTCAATAATTGATGATTTAATCCATAAAAGCACATGCGCCCAAATCATGGGGTTTTTTGTGAAATTCATGGTTATAGTGATTTCTCAAGCATGATATGAACTTTTGAATTTTAAGCATGTTTTCAATTACTCATGTTATTATGATCATGTTTCCTATTTAAGCACTTCAAGTATGATTTAAAATATGGGATATGCCCCCATGTTGCTTATGATTCATGAACTATGATTTTGGCCGATCCATGGGCCAAATTCCATGGCTAGTAACACGAATTCTCAAGCATGTTATGATTATCACGATTTAACTAGTCATGCATGTCATGTATAAATTTTTATGAGCATGTTGCATGTTTTGGGAGTAATACTTAACAACGAATAGGTTCGGGGGCCTAGGTTACGCCCCGAATCTCAAAATTACGTGCCTCCATAGGTTATGTTTGGGACCGCCTCAGTGTCTTTCCCCAATGCCCTACGGGGCCTTCATGAGTGATATCACTCCTTTCATGGTTCATACTCTTGGCAAGGTATGAACGGCCTCCCGACTAGGCTCACAGGTCGGGCTCCATGTGTACTCATATGGGGTATGTCGGTTATAGAAACCTCTCACTGTTTCTCATGTTTTAATGCATGTATGATTATGTTCTTTTGGCTCAAATCGTGTTTTATGAAATGTTTTCCCTCGTGTTATGACTACGACAGGTTTATGAATATTTTGGACATGTTGAGCCTTACTATATATTTATGATTTCAGTCTTTGTAATCATGATGTCCCCACTCCTACAACTTTTATGTTTTTAAGTATTCTTTTGCATACCTTACATACTCAGTACCTTCCAAGTACTAACCCCTGTATTTTCAGGATCCGTTT
Source organism: Datura stramonium (assembly GCA_018107945.1). NCBI lineage: Eukaryota > Viridiplantae > Streptophyta > Magnoliopsida > Solanales > Solanaceae > Datura > Datura stramonium. Next base: position 53,691 of record JACEIK010005482.1, on the reverse strand, counting down.
CGCGGGTTCAACATCGTTCCTAGCTTACTCTCAGTTCGGCTCTCAGCTCTCAGTGGTGAGTCCTCATGATTCGAGGGCTTCATGTTCGGACCTTGTTTACCTTTTATTTTTAGAATGTTGGGGTTAGTCGGGGTCTTGTCCCTTCAACCCGTCTATTATGATTAGGGGATTTCAGGCCTACTTATAGTAATCAGCTGTTTATGCTTGGATCATGTTTTTTTGTTTCTTATATTTCATGTCATGGTTTCGTTTAGTTCATGATTATTAATCTAAGTCTTCCGCCTTTTGTGAATGGATTAGTTATATGCTCATTCCATGGGTTGACTTGCGGTCCCTCAGGGCTCCTCATCCCATTTCTACGATTCGGTTGTACTCTCGGGTCGTGACAATTCTGCTACTCATAGCTTACACAACCCAAATCAAACTATCTCTAGGGTGACCATACTACCCAAACACTTAGAGACACACTCTCCCTCTAAGGTTGTCATTCACATCAAAGTTCAGAAGGGTGGGGTGTAATTTCCTGGGTCGTGACAATTCTCGTTTACTCATAGCTTACACAACCCAAATCAAACTATCTCTAGGGTGACCATACTACCCAAACACTTAAAGACACACTCTCTAAGGTTGTCATTCACATCAAAGTTCAAGGGTGGGGGTTGGGGGGTTGAGAGCACATCTTGTTGTAGGCTCAATGCACGATTTATGATAATAAGAGTGCATTCTTGTGAAGCATTAGACTTAACTTTAATAATCGGCTTCTCTTAGCCCTTATGCAGCCCCTTAACTTTCTGCTGGCTCTATCCGGGAGCACCTCATTAATAGGAATTTGAGCTTCACTTTTTCTATCACCTCAAAGATGAGGCGTAATCAACAGAATTGGAATAATGCATGAATCTATGTAAGTTTCTTATGTCACAACTCTATTGCACGATAATGAACATGAAAGAAGAGAAGTCTTCCATAGAATATTTTACAGCCTCTTCCTTATAAGAGTAATGCACTTCACACCCATGAAAAAGACTTTACTTAATGCGGATTTTTGATACCTTAGGACAATATTAACTTGAAGCTCTGATACAAAGTTTGTCACGACCTAAGTCTATACCCTAAAAGTAACACAATACTTAAAACCACAAGTGGCTCCAAGATAATCCATGACACTAGCATGAAACTAAACATGACATGAAATAACTGAGTGGAAGCTAAACTGAAACATAAGAATTTTAATAAATAAGGCTAGAAATAAAATTAAATACGCTTAACCTGAAAATAATGTAAGAGCTGACCAAGCTAAAATGTCTATCTATGTCTAAAGACTCCAAGAACTGGCAAGCTGAAGGTACAGATCTCCAACTAGCTCTAAAGACTAAAAATGAAATACTCATAAAAAGAAATAACTGAATTCTAATTCTTGGATGATGAGGATTCACCAATGGTAAGTTGAACTGGCACTAAAACGTATCTAACTATGGGGCAGAGTTTGAGCACCTGAACCTATATGATGAGACGATATATCACAAGACGTATGCGGTCAATACTTTAAATGTATTGAGTATATGAGATATGCAAAACATGAGTGAGATAATGAACCATACTGAAAACTGAGGTCATGCTTAATAAGAAAAATGTTTTGAATGGACATGAATAAGATATTTGGAAACTGAAAGAGCATAAACTGATATATAATGACCTATTAATAAAAAATGGATATAAGGCTGGACAAATTTGTAAGTCATATAGTAAATTCATTTAACTGATACTTAGTTCACGTACAAGTACTACTGAAAATATATCTATGGGAGGTTGTCATAACCGACAAACACCATGCAAGCAACATGGAGTCCAACTTGTACTGTTGGTTAGGATGACATCCATACCTTGCTAAGGGTATAAACCATGACTGGCATGAATTCACTCATGAGCCCATTCGGGCGAAGGGAGACAATCTCAGTTGGCGAAGACTCGTTAACCTACGGTGGTAGCATAGTTTTGGGACTTGGGTTATCTGAACCCACATCTGCTTGGTGTTGAGTACTACTCCTAAAGCTATACATATATTCTCATAATTATAACTTAAATCTGAAAAGTTTGCATGAACTAGTTAAAAACATGTTATTTTAATGAAATACTAAACTAGTCATGCAAGTTGTACTAATTTCGAAGTCATAAAATCATGATATCATGAAACATTTTGAAACAATGCTTAAACTGAGAAAATCATGATAAATTCGAAAAGTAGGTCTACAAGATATTTTCTACTTTGTAAATCATGCTTATTTGTAGTACTCATATAAGAGTCATGAGGGATAAACATAATATAATGAAATTATAGGTTTTTCATAAAAGAGTATTCACCCCTAAAATTAGGAATTCGAATAATCATACTGGAAACATAATTTAAAGCTTGAGTTTTGGGCATAAAGGTGAAGTGAAATCCTTACTGATGATCCCACATACCTGGACTGAAGAATTCTTGCTAATAATCAGATCTTAAACCTTAAAAGTGAATTCTCTATTCTTGCTAGAAAAAGGAAGATGATTTGATGTTAGAATCTTGAAGATATTTATGGGTTTATGTTGTAGTATCATGGAGAATACTTACCTTACCCTACCATGGCTAAAGAGAGCTCTGAGAACTGATAGGGTTGAGCTGGAGGTGGAAAATTACCAAAATAAGCATTCAAAGCGACTTTTAAAAGCCCTGTAATCCCCAAAGGATGGCCCATGGACTTGGTCATCGATTATGTGGTGAAAATTAGCAGTTTTCTGGCCTCTTTTGATTGGCTAAAGGATGGACTATGGTCCTATTCATGGTTTGTGGTTCTATTTTTATGGTTCTAGTTCTATTTTCACAATTCGTCCTTCTGTTTCACGGTTCATCCTTCTGTCCGTGAAAATTCGTCAGTGTTTTACTAAAATACTCATAACGTTTTACTCCGAACTCTGATTAACAAATGGTTGGATGGGTTGAAAAGAAAATTCAAAGACCTTCAATATGATAGGTTATGGAACATACAACTCTTTATATAGTATGACTAATGATCAATTGAAGTTTGCCCTTGTAAGAACTTATATGAAACCTCAATAGGTAAGAAGGCTCTCAACTCATCTTTGAGCTAGAGGTTCCTTATGACCTTAATTCATATCCAATGCACTTCTCACACTTAATAATTGATCTTAACACCTAGTTTCAACACAAAATTATTAGATTCGGGTCTATCTACATACTTAGAATGGTTTCACACTTAGCTTGAAAAATGAGGCGTTACATATGCAGTGTTAAACCCTGGTTATACTCTTTCCTATATTATTTCATTGGTTTCTAGAAACTTTGTGGTAGACTTGGAACTATTGTCAAATCCATTCACTATATGTACACCACATGTGAATCTGTTATAGCTAGACGAGTTTATCAGAGTTGTGTAGTGTTGGTTTGTGATCATCTTACTTCAGCTAATCTAATTGAGTTAGATATGTTTGAATTCAATTTTATAATGGGTATGAATTGGTTGGTTGTGTGTTATGCTACTATGGATTACCGAGCAAAAATTGTTAGATTCCACTTTTTAGATGAGCTAATCTTGGAATGAGAGGGCAATGCAGTCACGCCAAAAAAGTAAGTTTATTTCATACCTTAAGGGCCAGAAGACTATGACTGGTTGTATTTATCATATAGTTCAAGGAAAGGGTACAAAAAGTGAAACTATGACTCTTCAGTCAGTTCCTGTGATTTATGAATTCCTATTAGTTTTTCAAAATTAACTTCTAGGAGTCCCTCCAAAAAGGGAGATCGATTTTGCTATTGCTTTTCTCCTGGGTACTCAGCTGATACTGGATAGATCCTGTAGAGTTGAGGGAATTGAAGGAGCAGTTGAAATATTTACTCGATAAAGGCTTCATTAAACTGAGTACGTTTCCATGGGGCACACCAATATTTTTTGTAAGGAAGAAGGATGGATCCTTAAGAATGTGTATTAATTATAGACAGTTGAATAAAGTCACAATTAAGAATAAGTATCTGCTCCTCATGAATGATGATTTATTTGGCAAACTATAGGGTGCTAGATGTTTTTCTAAAATTAACTTGAGATCAGGATATCATCAACTGCAGGTTAAAGAGGCTGACATTCCAAAGAGAGCCTTTAGAATAAGGTATGGACATTTTGAATTTCAAAAATATTGTTTGGGCTTAGTAATGCGCCAACAACTTTCATGGACTTGATGAATCGAGTGTTCAAGTCATTTCTAAATGTGTTTGTGATCATATTTATTGATGATACTTTGATATATTCATGGTCCAAGGTAGAACATATAGATCACTTCCAAGTAGTGCTACAGACTCTCCAAGATCAAGGGTTGTATATGAAGTTTTTAAAATATGAATCTTGGCTAACATTTATAGCTTTTCTTGGTCATACTATTACTAGTGAAGGTATATGGGTTGATAGTCAAAATATTGACGCTGTGAAGAATTGGCCAAGGCCCCTGAATCTTACAGAAGTTCGTAGTTTTTTGGGGTTTAGTAGGCTACTACCACAGATTCATAGAAGATTTCTCTTCTATATCTGTACCATTGTTGAAACTATCTCATAAGGAAACTAAGTTTTAGCGGAAAAAGGCTTGTGAGCGGAGTTGTTAGGAGTTGAAAGATAGACTTACATCAATGCCTGTCTTAACTCTTCCAGAAAGTACAGAGGAATATATGGTTTATCGTGATGTTTCGAGAATTGGATTAGGGTGTGTACTAATGCAACATGGCAAGGTTACTCCCTATGCTTTGAGGCAGTTGAGAAAGATGATGCACTCGGCATTTAACGACACATTTGATACTTTTAAATATGAATAAATGCATGTTCTTGAGCAATTTTTGTTAGATTTAATTATTTTTTTGTATATTGTATAGGAAAATAAATTAAGGAAAGAGATGGTGTGAAACAGGCTGAAGGACCAAGTGGCGGCAACTCTGACAGGTCGTCAACCATGTGACAGCAACTCCGACGATCTGTCAATCATATCATAGAGCGTCATCTCTAGTGTTGGCTTAGGCAGTGGAAGTGCAAGGTTAGGAATAACTGATGACTAAAGTGACACACCATCGAATAAGTGTTGAGCTTTTAACTTTGGCGTTATCATTGGTGTAAGCGGGATCCTCACTGGATAAGACTGACGACCTAAGTGACAGACTGTTAGCTTGTCGATGGGCCATCAACTTGGGTATCACACGAGAAGCAGGACTCCAATTTTGAATTATCCTAGGCTATAAATAGCTGCTACTAGGTTTATTTTTTATATTAAACTTTTGGAGACAAATATATCAACTTGTATGTTGCTTTCAGAAGTTCTTGAGGAGATATTATCGTATTATTGGAATTACAATCAAGGTTTCAGATTTTCTTTGTAAGTTGAATCTTCTTTGATGAATATAACCGTTGTTGTTCAGTTATCATGTGTGGCTAAGTTCTATCACTAGGGTTTTGTATTCATGGTAAATTGACATAGTTATGGTGATTAATGTATGGATTAGTTTGGTGTAATCGTGTGCATTGTCACTTCTTTTGTTTTGAATGATTTCTAATGGTTGCAAACATTAGAATAAATCCTAGGTATAACTTTCTTGATTAATAGGTATAAATCTGGAAAAAGAAGTGATAATAAGGATTCAGGGTTTTAACCCTTGTCTAATAATTAATGTTGTAATAAGATTAATCAACTTAGGTTAATTATGAATACTCTTGGTTCATCACTCTTAGTTTGAGAATATAAGAGTGATATCTATCTGAATAGGTTGAAAGACATTTGGATGGAGTAATTGATTCAATAACCTGCATATGTAGCATTAAACGTATCCACTATAGTCAATCACCGGATGTCATTTAGAAATCATATGAGCATAACTCTAGTTTCATCTTTTCTTGAATTTAATAGAAACAAATCATAGTTAGTGTCTCTTTCTTTGTACTGATATTGAATAACAAATAATTTTTACAAATCCCCATTCTTACGGAAATAATTGACTAAAAGTAAATAATCATATAAGACTTAGTTTTCACCATATTTTCTGTGGAATTCGAATCTAACCTCATTGATTTTTATATTTGATAATGATCGCGTTATAACTTTTTATCATAGAGGTGTAATCTGGGCGTATCAAATTTTGACACCGTTGCTGGGGAATACGATTTTAGGTTAAGTCAAATGTGTTTATTTGAATCTTAGTATTATTTTATAATTTTACTTTTATTTGTTGTTTCTGTTTATACAGGGTACAGGTCAGTGCATACCAAGTACCCGAAGTCGGGGTGAACCGTTAACTCCTTACAATCCCAAACTTTAGAGAACTTTGAGGAGAGCTATGAATGCACTAGAGAATGAGGCAGCAAGGTTACATCAACTCGCTAATGCTCAAGCCAGGGGCAACAATCAATATGCACTAACAACAAAAATGATGATGTTGTTAGGGAGAAGCTGAATGAATAAAATGTTGAGAATATAGTCCTTGGAAATCATCGTCAGCCTTAGAGAGCTAGAGGACGACATCGACAGGCTATTCCACTTAATTATGAAGAGGAAGAAGATGTTGACTTGGATGGAGTTGGCTCTACTGGAATAATCATCCCTCCACCATTAGATTGAGGAGCTAAGTTTAACATCATAAGTACTATGATCCAATTGTTGAAATTGAAGGGTTTTTTCAGAGGAGTAGCTTGTGATGATCCTAATTTGCATATGATGAACTTCGTGGGAATCTACAAGTCATTTAAGTTTTCAGGAGTTAGTCAAAATGTTATTTGGTTGAGGTTATTTCTGTTGTCGCTATCTGGGGAGGCAACTATGTGGCTAAATGAGTTTCCACATAACTATCATGAATTGGAGAGAGTTGAAAGATGCTTTCATTGAGAGATTCTTCCCATCTTCCAGAATGTTGCAGCTAAGAGATGAGATAAATAATTCCAAGCATCTATCTAGTGAGGCATTGCATGAAGCATGGCTGTGATTCAACAAGAAACTCAAGCAGTGTCCCAATCATAAATTATCTAATGAGCATCTGATGGAGACTTTTTATAGGTATCTAAATTCGACAACTAAACCAATTGCTGATACTATGACTGGAGGGTTGTTCATGGCATGAACTTACACTGAGGCAGTAGCTATGTTTGACAGAGCACCAAGACTAACAGGGCTTGGCACACTAGAGACTCTGAAGTCTCTGGTAACACCTATTCTGTTAGGTTAACTACAGAGCAACATCGAAAGGAAGAGGAGAGAGACCAAGATATGGCGCATATGAAAACCCAGATAGAGTTGATTACTAAACATTTTCTTGCAGATGATGCTGAGAAAGTCAATTCTTTGGGTAAAGTTGCCAGAAAAGAAGAGTATGAATCGTACTTTGAGGAAGAAGCTAAGTATCTGAATAACATAGTGATTTCTGAGCTAATGGACAAAAAACAAAGGTCGGAACTATCCAAAGAACAACTATTATGACAAAGCTGGTTACAGAGATCAAGAACATGATAGCTGGAAGAACAAAAAAAGCCACAGGAATGATCATATCAGGTTATATATGCCTCCTAGGAACCGTGAGCAAAATAGTAATGAGGCAGGAAGTTCTAAGATGGAAGAAATTTGGCCAAGGTCTTGCAAATAGTTGAATCTACTAACTCTGGAGTTAAGGAGATGAAGAGTGACCTCTACAACATGAATCAACTTATGGACTCACACTCCACCACCATTTAATAGTCGGAGTATCAAATGGGGTAGATGTATGTAGCTTTTAATCAGAGGAAAAGTGATGTTCTTCCAAGTGATACAATGTAGAATCTAAAGAAGGATGACCACTACATGGCCGTTATAACTAGAAGTGGAAAAGGTTAGATGAAACAACTCCAATTAATGCAGAGTTGGTTGAGGAGTTGGCTTCAGAAACAGAATGTGCAGCTGATGATGAGGTGGAGCAGGTGAATCCAACTAAGTCTGCAGAGCCAGTAGTTACTGAGAACAACCAGAGAGATGAAGGTAAAGCAAAAGGAAAGGAGGTGGTAAGGCCATTGACTCAAATTCCTAAATCCCCACCTCTATTCCCACAGAGGGTTGAAAAGAAAGTAGAATATGGAAAATTTCACAAATTTATTTCCATGTTGAAGCAGTTGTCAGTCAATATTCCATTAGTGGAAGCCCTTGAGCAGCTACACTAAGTTCATGAAGGACTTGGTCACAAAGAAGAAGACTATCAGTTATGAACCAGTGGATAATCTTCATCACTGTAGTGCGATCTCTTCATGCTCACTGGTTCAGAAAAAGGAAGACCTTAGTGAATTCACTATTCCATGCACCATTGGTGCATTCAAGTTCGCCAAAGCATTGTGTGACTTGGGTGCCAACATCAATTTGATGTCACTGGCAAGATATAGGCAATTAGGCTTGCGAGCCCCCAAACCGACTTCAATAAGGTTGCTAATGGCGGAGCATTCAGTTAAGAAGTCTGTGGGGATTCTCTGTGATGTGCTAATTAAGGTAG